>JAPKLX010000010.1:5942171-6121989 GCA_026898415.1 Leonotis leonurus
TTACATCAGACATTGTGAACCATAAGAACAGATGTAATGAACCATCAACACATAAGTAATGAACCATCTAGTTTGAAATCCAAAACCATTACTGTTTTCATTCGGTTGTGAAATATAATCTCCAGCGAGAACTGTTTTCATGGATGTATATATATCTGCCCTTGCACAATCTCCTCCTCTCCTCGCTGCCGTCGACGGCGGAGGTGTTACTATCACTAGCAGAGGAAGATTGGATCCTGGCGACGGCGAGGGATGGCAGAGACGAGCGATCGGAAGCGTAGATAAGGAGATACCAGAAGACGAAAATAGTGCAAGAAGCGATCCAGAATTTTTTGAGTAATCTGGGAGTCTCCATGGCTCTTTGGGGGCGCATGATAATAAGTTTTTTTGATGGTTTTTTTTGCCCAATATTTAGTCATAATGGACCGGCCCGTCTTTTTCCCTTTAAAAAACAATTCAATTGGGCTTTATTTTAATCGAGCCCAATAGAAACAGCCCAACATAAAAACCAAGAGAAAATAATTATGATGATAATAACAATAGGTGATTAATTCTACTTCGTTTCTTATTTCTTCTTCCCTTATCCAAGTCTGCAGCATTAACCGCCGTGAGATTCGGTTCCGGCATGGCGGGAATCCCCGGTTTCAAATGCCCCTGCTTCCGGCCGCTCTCCTCCTCTATCTCCTACAGGTCCACCTGTTTTTCTCCGCCTCAGCTTAGAATCCGCCGCCGCTTCTCCACATTCCCCAGTATGCCGTTTTGTTTGTCGACTCGCTTAGCAGAAATTTTCGAGGTCGCTTTATGAATATTTGGTTTTTGTTCCTTTTTTGTTTCAATTGCAGGAATTTACGCATTGACGAGCAACGATATTAAAGTAGGCCTCAGCATTGAAGTGGATGGAGCTCCGTGGAAAGTTATTGGTAATTTCTCCTAAATTTGGCTGATCGCTTTCAGTTTTTTATGCTCGTGTTTGTTTGTTGTGTATGTGCTTTATATTTTGGTTAGGTAAATTACAAAGAATTGTAGAATCGAGCGCCTTGTGGTCAGCGGCGAACAGTAGAAAAGAAGTACACTTAAACCAGTAATGCCAAGAATAACACTGCATTATGCAGATTAACTAAAGAAGAATGATTGTTGCAATGATAGTGCGTGTATCTGTGGAATTCGTTTTGGCATGTTTTGCTTTGATTGCCTGTATTCGTGATGCATTTGTTTCTTTCTTTTTGAGCGATTGTTCAGAGTTTCTCCATGTTAAACCTGGAAAGGGAGCAGCTTTTGTAAGGACCACATTGCGAAATTATGTGACTGGAAATCAATGTGAAAAAACCTTCAGAGCTGGAAGTAAGGTGATTACTCTACAGCTTCTGGATTTTGTAGTTTCATCTCCTATTTTAGTATTATTACTCAGAATGAAATCAGTTGGTTATGGCTAAGTAGCAAAACAAGTTATTATTTCTTTGGTCAACTCCTGCTATGTATTGTCTAACAGAGTGACTCCTGTTCTTCACTTAGATCCCTGTTCTATTGGATCTAATTGCCAACAGGAATATCTGTCAGCTTATTAAGAGGAGGAAAACCATCTTGTTACATGCAGTTTCAGTGTGTTTCTACAAAGAGAATTACTATCTGATATAAGTCCATGCATTGTATGATGTGTTTCTTTATGCTCGTACTCAAGTGTAGCATATGTAGCTATTTGCGCCTTTCTACAAAAGTTGACATGATTTATCTCAGATTTTGATTTTCTGTAGTGAATTCATTTTATTAGGATCCATGTGAAATTCAGATGTAAATACTAAATACTATAAATTTCTTGAAGGTCAATATTGTAGTGATAATGTTATTTTCTGCTCTACTCTTTTGACAGATTGAAGAGGCTGATATATCCAAAGAAGTTAAGCAGTATACCTACAAAGATGGTGCTCAGTATGTTTTCATGGATTTGGTAAGTCATTCATCCTTATAGATTCATACACAGGTACGACATTGAGTACATCATGTGGTTAACATTACTCGTACTTGGTTAAATGTGGTATAGAAATGATTGCCATTCATTGTGTGTTCTTACCTGATTACATAGTTCTTCCATTCCATGTCTCTTACCACCCAAGCTTCCTGAACTAGTGAAATAGTCTGAGTTTATATTGCAACTATTTATGTCATCCCCTTGGATGTATGTTCCAGACTACATACGAAGAATCTCGTCTCAATGAGGTAGATGTTGGAGACAAAGCCAAGTGGTTGAAAGAAGGCATGGACTGCAATTTGTTATTCTGGAATGGGAAGGTAATGTGTTGGCTGAAACTTTTTGTTAATGCTCAAGCAAAATACTGACCGCTGGCATTGGTGTAGGTTATTGATTTTGAACTCCCCATAACTGTGAAGTTGAAAGTGACTCAAGTTGATCCTGGTTTGAAAGGCGACACAGCTCAAGGTAATAATATGTGTTGCCTATTATCCCTTTCTAATAAACCTTTTGCTAATGATATAGATTTTACTTGATTGAGTGGTTTGTGTTTATATCCATCGTTTCTTTTCGATTGCAGGAGGATCAAAGCCTGCTACAGTTGAAACTGGAGCTGTGGTTTCAGTTCCATTGTTCATAAGTACTGGCGAGACGATTCTAATAGATACCAGAACTGGGCAGTACATGAGCCGCGCATAGTCTGCTATCTTGTCATTTTTGGGAGGCTTCCATAGTTTTGAGATGCGGCTTGTTCTTCTTCCCCGTCGAATTTGAGAAACACCCGAAGACAGTTGTGTAAGTATTAATCGTGATGTGAACCTCCTTTATATCACGTAGAACTAAATAGGGGTGTGAGCAAAAATATCCATAAATCGAACCCAATTACACCAAAAAGCTTCAATTTGTTTCGGTTAATTCCATAATAAGATCCAGTTGATCCGTTTATGATTTTTATAAATTGAAGAAAACAAAAAATCTATATGGGTTAGATTCATACTAAAAAGAGTGTGATAAATGAGAAAGTAAATCTAGACCGTACTATGTAAAAAAATGTCTAACCAATTTGTCTGCAAATGCTTGTCAATTTAAGTTTGCATTTAGTCAATATTATGCAAATGCATTCATGAGTTGTGAGAACTACTGAATTTGAATCCGTTATGTATTGATTTATTTATGTTGAAGTTGTCATCCTTGTTGCCATTTTGAGTTCCTACAAACTGAGCCCATTTTGCAACATTAAGATTTTGTCAAAAATAGCATGACATCATATTATTTGTGTTTGACGTTGAGATCTAAACAGATATCTTCAATGTAAGTTTCCAATTGTATTGCTTCAAGTTTATGACGAACAATCTTCGCTGCTAATATGACTTCGTTCAAGGCAACTTTTCATTTTTGACCTCAACTTTTCATGCATTTTTGTAGTCATTCAGTCTTCAATTTAGAACATGTTAAGTTATAAGCTGCATAATATTTGAGTTCATGACAAACATCAAGTTTAAGTCATTTTTCAGAAAAGATTTTGTAATTTGTATCAAAACTTTTTATTAATTTCCCTAACATTTTATAGTGATTTATTCAATTCTTACGATTTCAAGTAAATAGAATTTGCGACAATGGGGTATTGAGTTTATAATGATTTACTCAATTTACACAACTTTGATCAAATTCTGGGAAAATTGATTGCGAGACAACAACGTACTGAGTTGTGATTTACTCCATTTACACAACTCCAGGTAAATTGAACATGCCACAACATAATACTGAATTTATAATAGATTACTCAGTTTACACAATTTCAAGGAACTTGATTATATTACAACACATACTGAGTAATAATAATTTACTTTGATTATACAGCTACAAAAAAAAAATTAAAATGTTGTGAGACAAGAAAGTACTCAGATGTGATTTACTCTACTTACACAACTCCAAACAAATTGAATGTGCAACAACGGGGTATTGTGAGTTTATAGTGATTTATTCAATTTACATAACTTAGAAGAAATCAATTACGTGACACCACATTATTAAGTTGTGATTTACTCCATTAACAATTCCAAAAAAAGGATTGCGAGATACTAAATTATTAAGCTGTGATTTACTCCATTTACACAACTCCATGAAAATTGATAATTTGCTCCAATGACACGACTCCAAAAAAATTGATTGCGATACAACGAAATATTGAGTTGTGACTTGTGGCAACATAATATTGAGTTTTTAATGAGTTACTCAATTTGCACAATTTCGAGAAAATTTATTATATGGCACGGCATATTAAGTAATACTTTAATAATTACTCCAATGACACAATTTCAAAAAAAAAAAAAAAATTTGATTGCAAGACAACGAAGCACTGAGTTGTGATTTACTCCATTTACTTACACAATTTTATCAATGAGGTAACGAGTTTCTAATGATTTACTTAATTTACATTGCTTCAGATAAATTGAAAACATGACACCGCATCATTAACTAATAGTATCAATTTATTTCATTGACAATTCCAAAAAATTAATTGCGACAGCAAAATAGTGAGTTGTGATATACTCCATTTACACAACTCCATGAAAATTGATAATGTGACGCTCAAATAATGAATTTAAAATGCTAATTTACATTTATAGACAAATAAACTCAAAATGATGTCGAGAGGCAAACAAAAAACTGTTTAAAAGACAGTTATAAATTACTTTCATTTTGTGAAGACAATCATTTAAACTTAAATTTAAATTCTGGCAATTGAAATAAATAGAGATTTAATCGTTTTAACTCAGTGCACTCACAATTCACAAAGTAGAGGCTACAAATTTATTGTTTCAGAATCCAGTAATGTTAATATCGCATACATATCCCTATTTTCTGAGCCTCCCCAATTTTAGTTTAAAATTTTCGTGCAAGTAGATTTCAATGTAATAATAGTTGAATCGGTGCAAAATAAATATTGTTGCAATAGTACAATTATAATTATAAAACAATTATCTTGAAATTAGTACGGATAGCACATCCATTTTTAATTTCTTTTCTATCCGAAGTTAATCAATATTCAATAATATACATTACAATATAAGAAGATGAAACCAGAACACTATTTGGATATTTAAATTCTGTTATTTTTCCAAGTAGAAAACATGATTACTGTAATTAAATCAAAAAAATATCCAAGAATTAAAGCGCAAAATAAAAATCGATGAATATATAGTGACCCAATTAATGATCAAACTCTCAAAGATCTGCTAAAATTCTTGAAAAATAATGGATTCTTGGTCTGAGGTACATCTTTCCTGGGGCCTTTTTTTCCCAGAATTGGACTGAAGAGCTTCCTCATGATCTTCTGAAACCCCGCCGCCCTCCGCCCCTGCTTGGCCGCCGGTGGCTTCGGCGGCGGATGGCGGAGCGCTACCGCCGGTTCCGACAAGCTCCGCCCCAGCATGGCCTTGGTGAGCTGCACCTCAAACGACATCCGCTCGTACTGGTCAAGCAAGGTGCTTTGCTCGTCGCCGAATCTCTTGAAAATCGTCGCTGCGATTTCTTCAACCTTGCCCATTTCCGAAACCATATCTTCAGTTACTTCTTGCATGAATGTATCTCTCTCTCTCTATATATATGTATATCACCACTGTGTGTTTTGAGTTCGACTGTGTGAAAATCTTGAGGAGGAAGAAAGGCTGAGGGTGGAATCTCTGAGATAAACTCACAAGCAACTAGTAAGAAAAAGTTTTAGAAAATGGGACATTGTCACATTAGCATAGAAATGGAGGGGAAAAGGCTAGTTTTTTGTAGTGAGTAATTGTTGAGAGTTGTGATCACATGAGCTGAAGTTGTGCACTTGGAGTTTTGGACAGATTGTGTTTTCTGTTGGAAAGCAGCTCGCTGCAGCAAGGCAGATAGTGGAGCAGATCGTCTGCTGGTTGCTGTAGTGGAGCAGATGGTGATGAGTACTATCTGTTGTGCTATCTGTTGATAAAAACAGATAGTGTTGTGGAGAACATCTATCTGTTGGTGAGAACAGATAGTGATGACCAGCGAGTATACTATCTGTTGGTGAAAACAGATAGTGGCAAGCAGTGAGGACACTTTCTGTTGGTTTGGAACAGATAGTGGAAGCGGGAGCAGCCCGCTGCTGTGTCTTAGCAAAGAGCAGCTCGCTGTTTGGTGCTGGAGCAGATAGTGGTTGGTACTATCTGTTAATGAGCTACAGTGAAGTACAAGCGAGAGACAGCTCGCTGTGATGAAGCAGACAGTGAAGTGCAGATTGTCTGGAGCAGATAGCAAAAGCAGAAAGTGCTTTCTGCTGGGATGCTATGGATAAACAGCAAGTACTTGGTGGCTTACTTTCTGTCTGGTGTGGAGCAGAACGTTCGCTGTCTGGTGTGGAGCAGAACGTTTGCTGTCTGGTGTTGAGCAGAACATTTACTTTCTGTTTGGTATGCAACCTTCTGGTTTTGGTGTGCTGGTTGTTGTGAGCAGAAGGTGAAGCAGAACGTTTGGCTTTCTGGTTGTTGTGAGCAGAAAGTGGAAGCAGAACGTCTGCTGGGTTCAACTTGCTGTTGTGATGTTCTGGTGGAACAGAACGTTATAGGCAAATCTCTTGCTGCTCAATAACGTTCTGTTCTGGATTCTTCTGCGCATCGATCTGCTGGTGAGCGGGAATGTTCCTGGGGATTCTAGAAAGTGGTTTTACCGTTTCTAACGGAGGGAATCAAGCTGTCAGAGTTTGTTGGAGTTTGTTACAACAACATGTGACAGTGAGTGGCAGGAATCATCTGGATTGTACGGGAGTTAGTTGGATCTAACAGAAGCAGTCTGGAATATTCGGGAAATGCCATCTACATCTTTCTAGTGAATTCCATGGGGATTATTTCTTGTATCTTATATATAGCTCGTAGCTCTGTGATTGGAAGACTCTTGGCTAATTCTTTAATTCACTTGTAAATTTCTAGAGAGAGAGGGAGAGTGATACACGAGAGGAAAGAAAGAGAGTATATCCTTGAGTGTTCTTCATTGTAATCTCTGTAACTTCTTTCGTTTTAGAAATTAGTGAATTGATCTCTGTTCTCCCGTGGACGTAGGCTTGATTTTAAGCCGAACCACGTAATTCTTGTGTTCTTACTACTTGTCTTCGTTATTGTTCTTCTTCCACCGTTATTAAACCCAACAGTAATTTAGACGGGAGAGTTTGTATCAATATAGGAATTTGATATACAACAATTTACAATTAATATTGTAGATAGAAATTTATCATGAATGATGGTGCGTCGTTCAAAGTTCTATGAGCAAGTCGTTGCCGTTATTTATTTTTTCATTCGAATTTTGATTTTCAAATTTGGATGGCATAATATTAAATTTATTTCCTCAACCGGTTGCACTCAATTAATTAATTATATAAATATAAAAGGGGTAAAAATTAAAATACCTAAGTAAAAGATAAAAATATTTATTAAAAATAAATAAAAAATAAAATTATCCAATTTATAAAGTAAAAATAAAACTATTCATTTGCACACATAATAATTCACATGGTCATGAATTTTCTTCACCAATATTTTAAATTACATGAGCTCGTGAAGAAATTTATCATGTTATCATTTAACATGAGTATTTTTTATTTTTATTTTATGAAATTGTTTGTTTTATCTATTAACTGAATATAAAATATGAAATGATTCGCTACATACTTTATATGTACACGGGTGACATGTTATTTCACATAACATGTATTAATTTTTTGATTAAATTTTATTAATTATTACCTTTTATTTTTCGATTTTCATTACCTTATTAGTCAGTAATAATATTAGGACAATTAGGGATATAACTTATCAGAATAAGATACGACATATTAATAAAGTAGAGAGTAGTGATTGATTCCAACTTTACAAACTTGACTTGGAACATAGCACATGAGAATGAGACAAAGCTATATATGCAAAGGCAATAACTGTGTGTTTGTTTATCTTCATTTTATTTGTTATTTTGCTTTTAACTCTTTTGCTTTCTTGATTGGTTGAGGTTGCGATTCATTGAAATTAAGAGGCTTCCTTAGCATAAAATTATGCAAAACCTTAATTTTGTCTAATATGCGCATCTCAGAATCCAATCCCATCATGTGTTTAATTAAAGTATCTTTTATATTACACTTCTCATACTTTATAAATAAGTATGTGATAAGGTACGTGATTTTATTTCATTTATCAATTAATCATATTTTATACAACACAAATATAGTTTACAGTTTAAATTGTGACAGACATTTGTAAACATTTATTCAACTTCATCTCATTTTTCAATATATTCTCTCCACCCATTAAAAATGTTCAAGATTATTTATTGTGATATTTTTATTAAAAATGATTTTTTTGTAAAAAAAAGAAAAGATATTATTTATAAATATTAAATTTCACATCTTTTTTAACACAAACTTTACATTTAGGTGGGTAGGTGGGCTTGGGTTTTACAATGGCAATACTAAAAATAAGGCCCAATACCATCAAGAAGTGCCCAATCTGTACCAAACACGTGTCGATCTCTAATTGGGTAGATTCCAGGCGATCAACTTCCTTGCTTGCTGGAGTGAAAAGCCAACTCACACTCACCCTTTGGGCGCGATCTCCTTCTTTGTTCATGGTTTAGATCCCAATCACTCCACGATTCATTCATTCCTTCATCGATTCCCTTCATTTCCTTATTCATCCACCCTTTTATTTTTAATATATTCGCATCGTTTTTCTGGAGCTGCTTCTGCTCTGTACTGCGTAAATCCCAAGTCTTCGGTCAATAGTCGCCACGGATAGCTTAATTCTATATTCTGCTGGAAATAATAAGTTTTTTAGCTTCGTTTCGGTTGGAATGATCGGAACAAGCTAGAAAGTTGGGTTTAGAGGAGCTGGGGATATTGTGGAATGGATAAGAATGGGCCTATTGCTATTATCTTCCTACTCCTATATGTTTCCACCACTTGCAATGCTTCTTTAGTTTTCCATCTGCGAAAATTGATTGCTGAGGAGGCCAATAATTCTTCTGCAACATCGGGAGTAAGCTTCTTCATTTTTGTGTGCGCGAATTATGATTGAGATGAATTTATTTGATTATAAGTGATATTTATTCTCTAGGTTCCGCCAATTGAAAGCCCAGTTAGTGGTCCGGATATGAATACGAGCTCCATAAATGCAGAGAAGCCTCAATTAGAAAAGGAGAACGAACCTGAGAAGCCTCATTTGGAAGTGCAAAACGAACCTGAGAAGCCTCAATTAGAAGAGGAGAACGATCCTGAGAAGCCTCAATTAGAAGATCAGAACGATCCTGAGAAGTCTCAATTAGAAGAGCAGAACGATCCTGAGAAGCCTCAACTAGACGAGCAGAATCAACCTCAGACGCGTAATCAGTCTGATACTAATGTGACCTCGCCAATTGATCCAAAGGGATCGAATAAACACGATAACGACACAAAAACTTTGGGTGTTCCTAGCCCACCCGCGGTTGAGAAAAACGTCAGTAGTGTCGGTGGAGGCAATGGGAAGGCCAAAGCCACCGTACCAATGCCGGATGACAATAGCAGCTGCGATGAATCCATTAGTAGCTGCGTGAAGCAAGGAATGCTTGCCTGCATTAAAGCCTCGAAAGATAGCGGTAATATATATATACGTTGTGCTTGCAAGGTGGTGTTTTTTATTGCTTCATGTGGTTCCATGTACCTTGGATATCTTTGGTACGAGCAGAGTGTCGCGGAACCTATGCTTGTCCCTTAGAATGGCTGAACTAAAAAATATCCAAGTTCACGAGTAAGCGGCTCTCGTGGCTGTTTAGGAAGAATATATCTCAGTTCAGCATTTGGTGGCTTACATTGTTATTAGGTAGACCTCTTGAGTTTGGGAACAGAACCAGTTTGTTATTATGCTTGGATAACAGGATGATGGAATGTAACAGTTCTTATGTCGCACCATTTCAGGATGTACTTTTGTGACACAAGAGTTTCTACAATCTTGTTGCGTTAAAGATGGTATCTTCAAATGTGATAAGTCCCACTGTCATTACCCACCTAGACTTAGAGGAGTGATGATTACTTTTAGTTCGATCATTTGCCGGATATAGTTCCCATCAGACCTCTTTCTGCTGCTGCTAAGTTTTGTTAATAGTCTTATGGACGATTTTTATACACAATTTTGTGCCGTGTCCAAACTGGGTATGTTTGTACATATTTGAACATAGAGGAGAACATTACCTGGTCATATGACTTGTTGGTCTTACCAAGAGATCCTAAAATTTGTGGCTTTCACTTTTAGGATGAGGAAAAATAATAATATTGGTTTTTATATCCCTTTTTGGGGTTAATGACTTTAAACGCGACATGTGTTCTGCTGCAACCAAATAACCATACTTACTTTATTTTGGCAGGGACGAAGGATGTGTTCCTTTTGGTGAAAAATGAAGGGGAAATTACTTTGAAAGTGAATGTCAAACTACCTAACTCTTTTGAAAACAATTTAGCAGATGTTGAAGTACCCAAACATACAAGTAAAAAGGTATGGATGTTCATTGTTTGTTTGCGTGCGTTTTCTTCGTTCGGTTATTTGTCCTGTCATATATGATGTTTGAAATCTTTAATTTAGATATTTTTATTATGCTGAACTCCACAAATAAATATGACGTATTTTAATACTTTTCTACAATTCTGCCTGCCATGGACTTTGTAAAATGCGCTGTGGATGATAAAGAAGCACCTCTATTTCTTGCTTGATCAGAGGATAAATTTTACTTGTACAATAAGTGACATTTTTTATGGAATACAATTTTTTAAACAATTTCAGAATTTAGAAATTGTTGACATATATATGATAAATTGATAACAATGTAAGTTGTACTTGTAGCCTTGGGTTAGTCTACTGCAATACTTACAAACTTGAATACTGATGATTAGAGTGCAAAAGAAGTAATAGTAGGTTTTTATGATGGATGATGGAGTGCTAGGTGGAGAAGGAGTGTTAAACTCAGTACTAGAAAGGAGAGTTTTATAACCCTTATTAGTATCCAGACGAATAGGACAATTTATTAAACAATACGGAGTTACTCATTCATGCAAAAATATGGCCATTGAATATGAGATAACGTATCTGTTAAATGATACAGTGTAGCTATATAGCGTGGCTATATATGTCTTATGCTGTTTCTTATTTTCGGTTCCTGCTTCATTTATGACCCCATGCAGATAGATATATCGTCATCTGTAGGCAAGAGCAATAAACTAATCGTGAGTTCTGGAGGTGGCACATGCGAACTTCTCTTGGCCCAGTCTGTCTCCGTAGACAAGATTATTCAGCAGCTCTCTTTGTACTCTAAGCAAGTGACCCCTGTATATGCTATATACGCTTCATTCCTCATAACAATACTTTTGGGAGCTATGTGGGCTTGTTGCAGATTAAGGAAGAAGAACCAGCAGGATGAAGTTCCATATCAAGAACTGGAAATGGGTATCCCGGAATCTGCTTCTGCTGCCAATGTGGGCGGCTCCGAAGGGTGGGATCATGATTGGGACGATGATTGGGAGGACGAGATTGCAGTGAAGTCACCCTCTGGGCACCAAGTTAGAAGTGTTTCTGCTGATGGACTCACAAGTAGGTCTCCTCCTAAGAGAGAGGGATGGGAGAATGGCTGGGAAGATTAGCAACAAACCTTTACGAAGAGTAAGATAGATATACGGATTCTCGAAGCGGGAACAACAAGCGACAGAGAGCCATTGGTAAATTACAAAATCATTTTTCCTCTTCTTTTTTTCCCGTGATAGCAAAATGGTGCAAGATCATTCAGTTTTGGGCTAAAAATGGAAGCTTCTTCAGTGTAAGTATATTAGTTTTTTTTTTCTTTTCTATTTCTTTTATTTGTGTTTATTTTTTGGTTTAGCTTATTAGTCGTGATGTGACAAGTTAGCAGTATGATAAAATGTTCAAATTTACAGGATTATTCAATTATTATTCTTTTGGAGATTACACTTGATGTACACAATGAAAGCTTATGATTGTTTTTAATACTATAGTATGGTTCACCTTACCTAAAATTTATGAGGGAGCCTTTTTTGTTTTAAAATTAGTTGGAAGTTGGGTGGAATGAGGAGATAGAGAGGAGGGGCATGCTTCCCTTTTAATCAATGAAATGATTATGAGAAATGAGCATCAACTTGAATGTGTGCCCACTAATTACATCTTTAAAATTGAAATGATGATGCTTATGCTATGCTCCATTTAATTTACTTATTCAAAGAAAAGTAGTTGCATGGCTCAATCATTCTGTCCCATAAAGCAATACCCCATACACCAAAAGTTATTTCTTGGATCATTTTTTAACATTTTTTCCAATATCCCATATCCTATCCTTTTTATCTCAATCTATTACAGAGTTCCAGCCGTTGATGTTCTTGGCAATGGTCCAATATTCTATGAGCATAGCTCTCTCTCTTTCTCTTCCTTGAGACAATGTGAGATGAAAAGCCAAATTCTGTGTTGCGAATTGAGATCACTAATGACTTTTCCTTTTCTCTAAATGGAAGATAACTAACTTCATGTGCTTGGAAACTTTATGATGTAATAACGTGATTGCAAATGATGAGTGTGTACCTCCACTTAGGCCGTAAGCAACCATCTAAAGATAGTAGTATTTGATTTATTCTTTAGAAGGGCGTAGTTAATTGCCAAGAACCAACTCTACATGTTAACAAATCAATAGTAGGTGTGTGTGATTATTTGGGGCCTAACCAGCATTCAAGTCATTTTAACATCAAAGTTGTAATAATGGAAGCAACCAAACTAAACTTCTTCAATTTAATGCAATCATATCAAGTAAAGAAAATAGACATTTTTTTCAAGAACTGCCATCAAGATCAATCATAAATCACTACTAGTATACTGGGGAGTTGGAGGTGGTGAAGAGAGATCCAGTAATGTAAGGAACAAAACATCACAAAACATATTCCCAAACTAATGAAAAGATTTGATGAGAGATGGAGAACAAACAAAAACTACTTCCTTTGTATCTTTCAAACATAAGCTGGATTCCTCTTCACCTTATACCAACATTCTTAACTAGAAAAACTCTTTTGTAAATTATGGTTCAATCTCCTCTTTCTCCGAGGAAAATTGAATGACTTCCAAAATCCTTATCACCTCTTCCATATCTGGCCTATTCGAAGGGACCTGCGACGCACAAATCAACCCGAGCTTCACTACCGGAATCGCCTCCTCCACCGGATAACTACCTTTGAGCTTCTTATCGATGCATTCCCCTATTCTCCCCTCGTCTAAAGCCTCCCTCACCATGTCGCTCAGCACAACTACATCGTCTTCCATGTACTCCACCGGCCTCTTCCCAGTCAGCACCTCGAGTGTCAACACCCCGAATCCATACACATCGCATTTCTCAGTGATCTTCACAGTTTGGCACGCGAACTCCGGGGCCATGTACCCGAGTGCACTCTGAATCTTGCTGCTCAGGATGTAACGGTCCAATGCTGGGAGGAGTCGAGCAAGGCCGAAATCTCCTACCTTCGGATCACCAGAAACATCATCTATCAGGACATTGCTTGACTTCATGTTGTAGTGAATAATATTCATCTGGTGCAGATGAGCTAAGCCCTTAGCAGTGCCAAGAATTATGCTGAATCTTTGCTGCCACGTGAGGCAGATGTCGGGCCCTCCCTCGTGTAGATGTTTGTGCAAACTTCCTGCAGAGATGTACTCGTTGATGAGCAGCTGCAACGAGGGCGTCCAGTAGTACCCTTCGAGTACTACCAGATTCTGGTGCCTGATCTTGCCTAATATCTTGACTTCCCTCTCAAAATCCTCTTGACTTTTCACCAAACTCGTAGTGTTAAGCTTCTTGATTGCAATGGATCTCCCCCCTCGAAGCTCGGTCTTGTAAACCGTCCCAAAACCACCGCGTCCGAGCTCACAGTCTTTATTCAACAGAGATTGAGCTCCAGTAGCAAAATCTGCTTCTCCAGAGAACATAACAAGCTTCCCATAGTTTGCTTCAGAGTCATGTGAGGGGCTAAAATCATCGCCCCCGGAGAATGTGAAAGCAGCAGCAGACCGCGCCATGGCTGTGCGTGCATGCATGTTGAGAATAGAGACTGTAACCACGCCGAGAGCTATAAACACAGCTGCACCAATGGCCACAAGGGAAGATATGCTGAGCACAATCCGCTTGTGGTGAAGGTTCGGGGGAAGAGCGCCATGACTTGAGACTGATGAGTTGGGGTTAAGGACAAGAGGCTTGGGATGAACAGCAGGGCACGATTGCTTGACAATGGAGCCACATAAGGATGGATTCCCGATCACAGACGACGCAGGGATGGTATTGAAGAACCCTCCAACCGGGAGCTCCCCCTCGAGATTATTGAAGGAGACGTTAAACAAGACGAGGCGGGAGAGATTTGTCAATTCTTTAGGTAGATTTCCAGACAAATTGTTGAATGACAAGTCCAATACTTCAAGGTTAGATAGGTTTGTGACTGAACCAGGGATAGGACCAGTAAGATTATTACCAGACAAGACCCTACATTATAACAAACATCAAGTTTTAGATTAAAAAAAAAACACAGCACATAAACCTGAATCTGATCTTCCAAAACATGGTATTTCAAAATAACATAAAATTTCAAAACTTACAATGAGGTGAGAGATGAACAGTTCCCAATCTCTGTAGGAATGCCTCCAGTTAAGTGATTATAACTCATATCAAGAACATAAGTAGTGTTGAGTTCACCACTACTCAGCGGAATCGAACCGGATAACGAGTTGTGGGATACGTTCAAGGCCTGCAGCTTACTGAAATTCCCAATAGCTACCGGAATCCCACCAGTTAAGGCGTTGGACGACAAATCTAAGAGTTCAAGGCTCTGGAACGACTGAGCCCACGAAGCAGGGAAGGCGATGCTTCCACTGTATCTATTAAGAGCAAGGGATGCAATTTCCAAAGCCAGAAGGAAAAGCCATGAAGGAAGATTACCAGAGAGTGAGTTGCGGCCAACGTCGAGGACTTTAAGGTTCACACAGCCCCCAAACGACTCTGGTAAAGCTCCCACAAACCTATTGCTCGACAAGTTTACTTCTTTCAAGGATTGGAGATTGCCTAGGGCACTAGGTACACGACCGGAGAAGTTATTACCAGCAATGTGCAAGAACTCCAAGTTCTTCATCTCACCAATCCAATCAGGAAACTCCCCTGTGAAGATATTCCCACTCAAATCAAGATATCTGCATAAACTGAGTTTCCTCATCGAGAGAGGGAGACTGCCACTAAAATAATTACCACTAACATCAACACTCTTCAGCATCGAACAATTTCCAAGATTTTCAGGCAGCCAGCCAGCTAACATATTCATCCTCAAACTAATCACTCTCAACTCAGACAAACTCCCAATCCCTCCTTGAATCTCCCCTTCCAATAAATTATCAGACAAATCAAGCAATCGAAGCGATGTCAAGGACCACAAACCGGAGAGCAACTGACCTGAGAGGCGATTCGAGGAAAAATTGAGCCTCTGCAAATTCGAGCAAGAGCTCAAGGACTGCGGCAATGGGCCAGTGAGATTGTTACTGGCAAGAGAAATCGCCTTCAAGGGCCCACATTGCTGAAAGAGCTCCTCTGGAATCCATCCTGATAAAATGTTTTCGCTCAAATCAAGAACCTCCAGAGATGGGATTTGAGCAAGAACGGGACTTATAGTCCCAGAAAAATTGTTTCTTGATAATTTAAGAACTGTTAGGGACTGTAACCGGACCAAGCTTCTACCAATGTGGCCGGAGAGAGAGAGTCCGTCCAGGATCAGCTCAGTGACCCGGTTGGTATTCGGATCGCATTTCACCCCGACCCATTTGCAGGCAAGGTTGTCTTCCTCGTTCCAAGAAGTGAGGCGTGATTGAGGGTCGCTTAGTCCCGCTTTGAAGACTATCAACCCCAATACATCGTCGTTAAAAGCGGGGTCGAGGGATTGCACCAGAAGTAATGGACAGAAGAACACAAGAGCCACTAACTTCATAGGCAACAACATTTCTCAGTCAACAAAAAAATAAAAAGAGAAATTTTTGAAGTATTCAAAATATTTCAAAAAGCATTTGCAGTAGAGAATGAGAATGACTTCGGAAATGCTTAAAGCGAGCGACGAAGAAACCGTTGAATAATACAGAAATGGGATAAAAATCAGAGCTTGAAACCAAATGTCAGCTTATTACAGCCGGAAAAGAGAGGAAAATAGAAGATTTCTGGCTTGTTGTTCAAAGGGTGGTCGGAAAGTACGCCGGGAAAAGATGAGTTGAAAACGCAGAGAGAGAAGAAGAGAGAAAGGAAGGAAGATGAAGACAGGTTTAGAAGAATCGGAAAGGAATTAAGGAGGGGGAGGAGGAGCAGCAGTGATGATGGGAAGTCATTAAAGTTGATGTCAGTGCGGTTGCGAGTGTTCCTTCAATACTCATAACCTTTTGCTTTTCTCCACTGCTCTTTCTCTTTCTCTTTCTGAGAATTTAATTCTTGAATTCAATATTTTTGCTGAAATACTCTTCCAGCTATGCTCTCTACTTTCTCTGTTTTCACCACTCTACTCTACTCTTCCTTCCTTTTTTTTTTCCTTCCAAAAATCTCCACAAATGAATTTAATCATTACATCTTAAATTTGTTTCTTACTAAAATCTCCCTTCATGAAATCATTAGGAACTTATTTTGTAGCTTAAGCAACTTCGGTTTATTTCTCCTTTCCTATAATTTATCTTAAACTTTTTTTATTAAAGCAATTTTCTTTTGCCTTGTTAATTGCTATGGCATATTAGGGCACACATCACAATAAAATTCAACACAATTCTTTTCAACTTTACTACTCTTAGATGTAATTATAAGTCCACACTTGTTCCCATTGTGTTATGGTATCGTCTTTATTACTCAAAAACACTCATCATTTCAAAGTTGGGATTCCTTTTCTTTTTACACACTTAATTTTCATTTTATGATACTACTTAAACTATGTTAGGTTAGGATGAGATCAAATCTGGAGATAGATATATAATTATATATTTCTATGGTTTTTTCAGGCTGTTTCATACAACTATAATGCATTGCACACTACCCATCATGCCTCACAGTGTGTGTTTGTGTTTGTGTTTCATATAAAAGGGGGCTTGAGTTTGAAGTTTGCTCACACTTTTTGTCACATCTTCCTCATTGTAATCATATTTGGAATGTGATGTATGTACGTATAGCTGTCAAACATATCCGGGTCGAGTCACTCGTGACGTGATTTTATATTTTAATTTAATATAATTAATTTTAAAAAACTTAAAAATATTTCTCTTTCTTCTCAGTCTAAATTATTCTCTACTCTCAAACTGGCACATGTTATCTTTGCACCTAAAAGTTATTGTTGTAACAAAATAGAATTAATTGAGAAAACAAAAAACACAAACGTAAAGTATACACAGATTTACGTGTTTCACCAATTAATTACATTTACATATCTTAAAGATCATATATATGGTATAACGAGACTCCAGAATGAGCGGAACATTCAAGACATAGTAACATTTATGAATTTAACGTGAAATACTCTCTTTGTCTCATTAATCTTGGTCTCTCAGACCAAAAAACACTCGATTATTAGGAGTGAAAGGAGTATAGTTTTGCACTACCCCAAATAACCTCTCATTTTAATTCCATTTTACACATTTTTATAGTTTAGGGAATTTAAATGTGAGTCGCCTAGATCTGATCTCAATTCTACTCTGCATTATACAATTTCCACTCACTTCTTCTTGTTGACTGAGTGAAAAAAAAAGGAATTCGTAATAAGCACTTCGTAGTTAATGCCAATTAATGTTCCTACGACAAGATCATTAATCTCAAACAATTAATAAAGGCAGCAAAGATTAAACAATTCATAGTATTTTCCGAACACATAATCCTAGATTTAGTGATGTAAATATAAGGGTTGAATAAAGGTAGCACATGCAGTTCAAATTAAATTGGCATTATATGGTAGTAAGATCTGAGTAAAGAGTAAATCCAAAGGCTTATGTTTGTTGATATCGATCAGCCCAAGAGGAAAAGGGCTAAGCGACGGGTCAAATCCGACTCCTTACCTGCAAATTTTTTACTCTGCTCTATAAATATTGCTTTATTATTAGTGCACATAATATAAAATTTAATTATAAAAAGGCCATCTTTAGTTCTTAGAGACACAAGAGGACAGTTTTTTCATAACTAGTTTCAAGACTGCATTAATTATCACTAATGTAAGTCATCTACTTAGCTCTAAGTTGAATTAATAACTGAATTTTAAATATTATCTAACTAGGGCATATGTTCGTAATATATATCGAAATTACTCTTATATAAAGACTCATCAAGTATTCATAACATAGACAATTAATAGTATCAGAAAGAAAAAAAAAAAGAAGAAAATGTGAGATTATGCTGTATTTTTTTTTTAAAAAAAACAAAATAGATTATGCTATTGATTTTTATTAGTAGGGGCTATTCGTACCAATGAGTAAGCGTGACATTATTTAGAAAACTTGGACCTTACTCTTTTTCCAATTTACAAAAACAAATAAAAATAAAAATAAGAGGGAGACAAAAGCTTGGATTGCCTCAGTTGACAAAAGAGAAACAAGTAAAAACCAAAAATGGACAGTGAAAGAGGTTGGTGGAGGGGACAATTTTCTCCTTTTCGAATACATTGAATATGATTAAGTTTTTTTGTCCTGACCGGGACATTTACGTAATTGTAAGTCCGAGTTCCTCTGCTCGAACTAGTGTGAAAGTCGTGGCCTCTTTCGATAGACGTTTGACTTGGTGCGAAACACTTGCTTCGGTTTTAATAAATTTATTTAGTGCTGATTTGGTTTTATTACATTAATTTGTAGTATTAAAATTTTAAAACAGGCAGTGGAGCTGCGTGAATAGCGCTACTGGTGGATTGGATTTAGCTTGCAGAAACTGCTGCTTTGATTATTGGCCCACGTGGAAAATTGAGCTGCTCCTTCTTATTAATTGTCAAATGTGCTCAACTATTTTTGTTTCTTTTATACTAACTTGTAATTGTTGTAATAATTAAATTGTTGACATATGCATTAATTAATAGTACCGTTAGACCAGCAGATAAACACAATAATAATACATTTATACTTAAAATTATAGAGCATTTTCCTTGCAATTACTAATAATTTTTTATTCAATCGAAACCTTAGTCAAAAATATATTGGCCACTGTCGTAATGTAGCTACTATGAGCTTAGTATACATTTTAAATCAAATATTATTCAGTCGATTAAAATGTTGACATAAAAGTAGTGAAAACGAAATCATATACATAATATTTCAAAAGAAGGCTTTGAAAAATATAAATCCCGAATAATTCATTGGACTTTCCAAATAAAATCATTTAAATTGGATCTAAATAGAAGCCCAAAACTAGTGCATGAGTGAGAAATTTTGTGGCCCAACATCACGACATTCTTTGCTTCACAAACAGTGTATGTCTATGTCTATACTATATTACTAATTTACTATAGCAAAGCAATTTTGGGAGGTTTTGTATTTTGTCCGTTGCTTGCCTTGTCTGTTTTGTATCAACGACTTTTAGAATGTTTATTTGATAATAATATATATTCACTGCTTCTTCTATAATGTATATGTGTATTATATCATCTACTTATAATAATGGTAAACATCATTTTTTGTCATGTATTTAAAGTTTGATTATGACGAGTAAAAATGTGAATTCGGTAACGTGCGAAGAAAATGAACCTCATTTCGGCTGTAAATATATTATATTGTCTCATCTTAATACAATTCAAGAAAAAAGAGTTCAAAACATACGTGATTTATTACTACATTTTTATCTCATTTAAAATAAAATATTCTTAATTTTCAATGATATTGAGTAGAAATTTATAGGTAATGGGCCTTCAACTCATGTTGGTATGAATAGAATAGACGGAGCTGAGTAAACGGGTCGGATTGGGAAGCATAGGCAACCCGAATAGCCAAGGCGACCCACCCGCCCGGCCCAGCAACCAGATTCAGTGGGGTCCGCCCTCCCAAATACTTTGGCACACGTGTCTCACTCTTCTTTTTTCTTTTCATTTTTTTTTTAGTTTGTGTTTCAAAATTAAGATTAGGTGAATTCCGTTAGCTTCGTCGGCGCACGATAAATACAATACCCTTACCGACACTAGCGTGTTCCTTTCAGGTGCATCATTCCAAAACCCTCTCTGCTTCCTGGCTGATTCTCACAGCTATACTAACACAATCCGCACATACACAAACGAATCCATTTGCGAAATGAGCGCTAGATTGGACTCAATCACGTTTAGAAACCCTTCTCCCACATTCAATAGAGCTGCTTCTATGGCGCTCTACAACGCGCCGCCGGCCTCCCTAGGGTTTGAAGGTTTGCTCAGACCTAAAATCCATGCGAATTTGTCGCTTCCAAGGGTGCTCGGCGTTAATCTACGTCAGAGGACTGTGAGGAGTCGCACGGTTTTCTCGTTCGCTGCATCACACGAGGAATCGGTGAGCTCATGTTCAATTTGTTTTTATTCATTTATTTCGATTTTTCGCAGGGAGGAGGTTGGTATCCGCTAATAATTTGATTCGAGGAATTGGTGTCATCTATTCTCGAAATTCATTTTTTTCAGTTTTTCTTGTAAATGTAAGAGGCATCTGTTTTTTTCAGCTGGCAATGAAGTTGTCCATATATCAATATACAAGGTTATCCCTTGATATTAATTTGGTTGAAATATAGAAGTTGCTAAACCCAGTTAGAATTATAGGAGAAAATTTTCAGTAGGATACTAGAAGATATAATGAAATTTATTTTTGCAACATTTTTAAACTTCTCTTTTAACTTTTTGGTAGTATTTCGATAAAAATTTACAATAAACATTGTGGAATGGTCTCCAGAAACCTTCTGATATTGGCGTAGAGAAGGAAAAGGATGACACTAAAGGGCAAGCTCAAGAATCTGAGGAAGCTTGGCAGCAGACCCTCGCTTCTTTCAAGGAACAAGCTTTAAAAATGCAGAACATGTCTAAGGAAGCTTATGAGTTGTATTCTGAAAAGGCATTCTTTACTCTTAAAGAAACTTCCGAGAAGTTAAAAATTCATGCAGAAAAGGCAAGGCAAGATTTGATTGAAATTGCAAAAGAAACTGCTGAAGAAAGTAAAGAATATTTTGCTACAGCTGCAGAGAATTCCCCTGAACCAGTGAAGGACATTGTGAAAACTTTTTCTACCTCAACTGATGAGCTCAATGATGTATCGAAAGTTCGAGACTTTTATGTTGGGATACCTTATGGTATGAATATTTCATAAATTCTTTCATCCAATAGTCCAGATGTGATAATTAAACTTTAGCTAGATAAAAGAGTTATAGCGGAAGATTTTTCTGTTTAATCAGGTGCACTTCTTTCTGTTGGAGGCTTTCTTTCCTTTATGTTAACTGGGAGCATCCCCGCCATCAGGTTTGGTGTTGTACTTGGTGGTACTCTTTTGGCCCTGAGTGTATCAAGTTTGAAATCATGGAAAAAGGGCGAGCCGTCATCTTTGCTTCTGAAAGGACAGACAGGTGTTTAATTTTTTATGTTATATCATTAATCATGTGGCTACCTATGGCAAAATGTTGATTGTACAGTGTCTTTCTAGTGCAAGAATAAAGCACGGTATTTATGGCAGATTTGTATAAAATTTTAGGCAACACAATGCAAATGATTAGTTTCATATTTCTTCAAAATTTATAGCATTACATGCTTCAGTTTGTATTTGTCAATATATAGTACAGTGGCTTATTTGTGGTTATGTGCTTACTTTGTAGTGGTCACAAAAATTATTACACTTTGAAAGATCTGTGTAAATACAGATCAAATCTATATCAATCCTAACCATATGTTAGCTCTGGACTCCTGATACTATTTGCCTAACTTTTAGGTGTAATATCGAGTATCTGAGACCAATAAGTTGTGCGTATAGTTTCTTCTGTTGATTATTACTTTTATCTTCACTGAACTTCTTCCATTTCTGACTCTCTGCAGTAATTGCCACAGCCTTGTTCCTGAGGGAATTGCGTGTGGTGACTATGGTAAATCTGTAATGCCTACATTCTGAGCAAGTCATGCAACATTCATTTTTCTAACTCAATCTCTCTTTGTTTTACTTTGCAGCGACCATTTATCTCCAATATTATTACTACTGTTATCAGGTCCACTTTCTGTGATCCTTTATTTGATTAGCTTCTCTTTTACTGTTGTCCTGGCTTTATATGAAGCATGACACAAAAAATTTTGTGTCATGCTACTCCCTCCGTCCCAATAAGCATGACACAAAATTTTTGTTTCTTCCACCTAAAATGCTACTCCCTTCGTCCCAATAAGCATGACACAAAATTTTTGGACACGGTTATCAAGGAGAATGTATAAAGTATTGTAAGAGTGATGAAAGTGATAGGGTTCACATCTTTTTAAAGAGATAACTTTTACTATTTTAGAAATGTGTCAAGCTTAGTAGGACGTCCAAATAAGGGAATTGTGCCAAATTTAGTGGGACGGAGGGAGTATTTTACTAGAAATAGAAATGGTGTTCTTCATTGTGACTAGATGTAGACCATTGTAGGTGTTAATAAGATCTGAGGTAGTAGTTTTTTTTTGTTATCATTAAGAGGATGGAAGAAGTAATCGTAGGAATTCTGTTACAGCATGTGAGGAACTTCTTGAGTGATGTAGAGCTAGCCATAGCAATAAATAAAAATGTTGTCGATAAGAACATAGAGCCTGCTTAATTGCTACAATAAACTTTATTCTGGTTTTTGAATCAAGTTCTCTCTGAATTTTTGATTTTATATATAACCAATACATAAAATGTGCAGCATTTGACGGTTAGCTTGAATTGTGCAGTGGTGGAGTGCTTGCATTCTACCTCTACAGGATCATACAAGACAGAGAGCAGTCCGGAGGGTCAAGTCTTGATGTAGGGGCGGAAACTTAATACTCATGGTGATGACTGAGGATCTCACAGGCAAAAATACTTCGGCATCGAGTAAAGTAGAGCACACTTTACAATTGGCCTGGGTTCTCATGTGCTCCAGGATGGGAGGACAACTATCAGATATGATGTTTCAAGATTTGTGATGCTTTGTAGTAATAACCAGATTCCAAAGAATAGATTGCAGCTGTTTTTAGTAGGGCATCACTGGAAAATTTTCTATAGTTTTGCTCAGATATTCGAATAAATTTTATGAAACAGTCCTTCGCTCACAGAAATGAAAAGGTTGATTTCTCCAATCTCTTATACAGTGTCTTTTTTACATTTGAACTATTGACTTCTGGGATTTTGCTAGCACTAGCTTTTGACTTGATTCAATATTCAAATTTAGGTTTTATATGGATTATGAGACGGCACTTGAGAGAAAATATAATAATCGAATACGTGGAAGACAACTTATGACTAGAAATCAAAAGAAAATTTTCCCATATGGATGAGAGCTTATGAAATCCCCAACTCTAAAATGTACAGAAATCATAAAGTTATATAGATGCCAAACATCACACAACCAAAATAAGTCGCGGTGATGCGATGCCACACGAGTAGCTTTGCTAATTTACAATACGATCCCGTCCTCAAACGTGTGTGTGATCAGGTACCTCTCCGTGATTATCCAATGGCATGTACTGTGCCATGATAGCTCGGATCTCCGAGTCCATGTAACGCTGCAATAAAGATTCAACGCTATCAGCATTCCGGGACGAGAGGAAAACACAAGGAAAATGACACAGCCACACTGATTAAGAGTACCCTTATGTGGTCAAATTTCTAATCTTAAAAAGGTTCTGAACCTATTCGAAATCAAAATAATGTTTCTAAGGAGAAGTATTTATGATCTCTTATATGTGACTTACCCGAATCCTGTACTTGTACAGAGCATATCCCGAAACTCCAGCAACAGCCAAACCTAGAACAATCACCCACACAAAGCTCCAACTGTATTCTGTAGCAGATTCTTTACCTGCACACAAGCAATACGAAAATTTACTTTACGCTTTTTCAATGGCAGGAAGGAATATAATAAATCATTAACATAATTGTGCTTGTCCACAATGATACGGCATTTCAACGCTTAGTAGTGCTTTTGGAGAAAGTGCATCAATGAATGTTATGTTAGACAATCAAGGATTTTAAAGCATATGATTATCATACTCTTTGCTGATTAATTTATAAGAATCTTGCTGTGTATAAGAACTTACCAATACAAGTATCGTGCTCGTGTATGTACAGTTTGTTAGCACTGCAGCTGCATTCATAACTTCCCCAGGTGTTCTTACATTTGCAGTCCGAGCACTGGCAAGCCACCTTCTCTTTGCACTCGTCGATATCTAAATGTAGTCCAAGTTAAACCAAGTCAACCACTTGCTGGAATCCCTAGCAACCTTAGCAAAACTTATGATATTTGTAAATTGTTATGTTACCTTCACAGTGATTCACCCCATCACCCTTGAATCCAGGTGGACACTTGCAACCTTCAGTGTGGTTGTCCTGAAATATAATCGTAGGATTTAAGCTTTCAACATATTGAAAAACCGGCCTCATCTCGTAATGAAAAGAAGGGCTCTTATTCAGAGAGGAGAGCACAGCTCGATGGAGGAAGTTGGTAACTCACGATGCATGCAGAGTATGCGTGTCCATTCTTTGTATCCCTCCAACAACCTCCGTTATTAATTTCACATCTCAATGCACCTGAAGCTGTAAGATCAAGAAAGAAGTATGAGACCATGCTCAGGCAAGAAAGTGGTATATCATGCGAATGTAAGAGGTTACACCCAACTACTTTGGGGTGAAGCAAAAATAGATTCTCACGCTAATTATGGTTCGAAGAAATATCTATAAATTGGAGACTGTTTTTCTAATACAACAGCAAATTACCTTCACAATGAGTATAACCATCACCAGAAAATTTCACTCCCTGCACAACAGGGCATTCACATACCCTTCCCCGGAAGGTATCCTATAATACATTATGAATCAGATAGGACCAAAGAAGGTAAACAATCAAAGAACCAAATTAAAATTTATTAAAATCTGCGTACCCTGCAAGCAGTAATGTTGGCAGCCGTATCCTGCCAGCACCCGCCGTTGTTAGCTAAACACTCATTAGTTTGTATATCTGACCTCCAAACAAAAGACAGCAAATCAGAACACAGCAGTGAGGGAAATATGCAAGTGCAAGTACCAATATAACATTGATGGTTACGGGTGCTCGAGTCTTGATCAATAAAGATTTAAAGGGTTTTTAGTCCATAAATACATCAACTTATAACAAATTTTGCTTTTTAACATGAACTTTAAAATGTGTATAAATACACCAACTTAATACATTGTCCTTTTTTTGACCCGAAATTAAAAACACCCCAATTATGTGCTGATATGGAACTCCAAATTAATTATGTGAACAAAATTTATCTAACGTGGACAAAATTGTATGAGGTAGACAATTTTTAAATTATGTGAAAATTAATTAAAATATTATTTTTCTTTAAGTATTAATGTAAACGGTAATATATTTTTTTCCCGACACTCTTCTATTAGGGTTTGGATTAATACTTAAAAAAATAATTTTTAAGTAATATATATTTTTCCCCACAATCTTAAAGTATTAATCTAAATCGTAATATATATTAATCTAAAACATCATATTAGCTAGGGTTTAGATTAATACTTTAAAAAAATTATATTTTAATAATTTTCACATCATTTAAAAATTGTCTACCTCATACAATTTTGTCCACATCAAATAAATTTTGTCAACATAATTAATTTAGAGTTCCATATCACTTATCGGTACATAATTGTAGTGTTTTTAATTTTAGGTCAAAAAAAGGACAATGTATAAAGTTGGTGTACTTATAGACACATTTTAAAGTTCATGTTAAAAAACAGAATTTGTTGTAAATTCATGTATTTACATGCTAAAAACCCAAGATTAAACATTAACTACTGTCAAGTTAAAAATGAAGAAGAAAAATGACCAGGAGTCAAACAAATTGCGGGTTCTGTAGTCTCCTCAAAACCTGAACAAATGGCCTTGAGAACTGCCCCCTTGTCCAGCTTCCCTGAATCATAATAACAATTAATATGTTCCTAAGACTTACATAGTTCTTCTTTGTACATACTAACAATTAACTGATTTCGGATAGTAGTTACCTCTATATTGTCTATTGTTCACAACAAGAGTTGGTAAGATGGTAACATCTCCTCTTGATCCCTTTCCTATCTGTGGACATGTAACATTCCTATTTAGTAGCTCTTGCAGACATATTTTCTGAAATTAACACGAAATCCGACAACTGTCAAACCTGTGCTTCCTGTTCAGCTTTCAGAATAGGGTTATCAATATCTGCCTCAGGGTCTCCAATGCATTCATCTATCTTCTTAACATCAACTCCTGCACAGCACAGGAGGGACAGTAAAGGAGCAGAATATAGTACTGTTGATCATATAAAAAAGAAAACAATATGCAATGAGACTATGAACCAAGTGAATGAAAAGATGTGGTTAAACTCAAGCAGAAAGTTCAGGAAAGAAAAAGCATGTTAGTATCAACTTAAGTACAACTAAAGTTTTATGAAAAAACCCTTTACTCCTAAAATATAACGTCAGTGCTCAAATGCATACAAGCATCTTAACTAATAAAGCAAACTGAGTAACAGCGTTCAAAAGAATCAAACCACCCCCTCCCCGACCCCCGGACAACAAAAGGAAGAAGAGGAAAAGGAGAAAGGGAAGGCAAAACAGAAATTAACTTACACCATCAGAGGTCACGTCAAAGAAATAAACAGACAGTAGTTCCCATCAGGGTAGACGAGATTTTTAAAGCAAATGATCTTTATGGTACAAAATGCAAAAACTCACACTAAACTTTCACTAAGGACAAAAATAAGTATTTGTATAATCATTGAACCTCTTCGCAGATGTTGGAGATTTCAGCAATTAAGCGTTGTAAATTCAATTCATAACACCATCACTTTTCAACATACAGAAAATAATAAAACCTACCAAGTGACTTGATTACTTGATCTGCACACTCTTTAGTATACTTTTTCTCTTTCATTGGGCAGCGAATTGAAAAATCTGTGACGTAATCCCACCACTGCCATGGCTTTCCACTTTCATTTGCCACCTTAAAGAAACAGGCTTGACGTAGATTTTGCACAACAACATCCTTTCCGTCATATCCTTTACTGAAATCCTGCTCAGGATCTGGTGCACAATACCTCCCTTGGTTGATGCACTGTGACTTGCACTGTTTGCTTGACTTAAAAGCATCAGGACAGTACCATGTTATATATCGTGGAACGAACTGAGTGTAGCCTTTCTGCTCAAGTATCTGAGCCGCTCCTTTGAAATCTCTAACAAAATCTAACTGGCTTTCACACTTGGTGCCGCACTCATCATTGCTGTTTGTCCAGAACTCGTACTCAACCCGCTCATCAGGATGTGGAAGGGCTTCCCTCCAATCAAGATTGATATTCACCATTTCTCCTTTAGATAATTCCCTTTTGATCTTGTCTCCGAGTTCCTTGCTGATAAGGGCCGAAGGGATTGTGATGTTCTGTAGATAATCAGGATTGGCGTCTTCTAGCTCTGGATTATCCATGGTGATAAGAGGCTCCGCCCTGTCATCAGCCACGAGAATTGCTGCGACTCCACCGTTTTGAGCATTCCATGCCTTCAATGTAAAATAACATTCTGGCAGAGATGCATACAAAGTAGATAAGTTGAGGTGATGCTAAGAGTTATCTAGAATCTCTTATTAGATATAAGTCAACAATGAACGTGAGGTCAATCATATTTTAGTTGTTTCGGAATTCAAAAAAGAGTCTTGCAAACTTATGTATCACTCACAGACAACACAAATTTAAAGAAACAATCAGAACCAGTCTAAAGCAAGAAACTGAACACGTATAATATGATCGAGCTCAGGTAACCTAACAAGTCATACGAGAGCTTGAATTCTTATGAAGCTCACTCTTTACTACCTTGAATTCTTATATAACACTAACAAGTCATACAAAAATCTAACCAAGAAACCTCAATCAGCTCAAATTTCTCCAGATTCGTAATGTATCCAAAAAACCAAACTATGAACACACAGACACATACAAGAGCTTCAACAACAATTGGGCAGAAAAATCAAGTTAGCAAACATGCATCACCACAGAAAATAAACAGACAAATCAAACTAAACAAGACAGCCGATCAACCTCCCTATTCATAAAAAAATTGGAGATAACAATAAAAAAATAAAAAACAGCGAAAAATCGATAAGATTTACCCCCTCTGTCAGCAAGAAGGAAGATCGGAATGCCCCCAGGCTTATTTTTCAACGAGCCATCGACATCTTCAAAGCTACCGCACCCCTTCTGATTGGATTTAGGGTAGAAAACAGACCCAACCATTGTTCCTCCATACTGAGGGACCCCAAAATTCCCAATCGCACTTTCATAAACACCTTTAAGTGAATCAGGCGATGTTACCTTCAAGCTGTTCTTCTCCACTACAAACCTTCCCAAGCAGGAACCGTAGAGAATAAACAAAACACACACTAAAATTCCGAACTTGTCTCTCATCCTTCTCTCACCCTGCGATCAGAGCAGATATCGAAAGAGAAGTAGATGAAGAAAAATTCAAAAGAGTCGAATAACAACCCAGATCGTAAAGTGCTGAATGAGCGGAAAGATCAATATAAAGTTCTCGTAAATCCTACATCAAATTTGCAACTGCAACTGCAACTGCAAGTAAGTTGGGGGAAAAGTTGAATAGAGGAGTCAACTTCACTATAATATTAATATCACTCTTACTATAAAATCAAGTGTATTTATTTAACCAAGAAAAAGATTACTAAATTGTGAAGGCGTGTGAATAACGAAAACCATTTGTTGTAAGCTATTGTGTCGGTGTTATTATAAGCTCCAAAGTAGCATGGGATTTGGTTATATTCATTGATTTATTTATTGGACCATTTCTTGAGAATAAGCCAATGCAGTAGGATAACATTGATTAATGTCCAAAATATACACCCATAAATTAATTTGAAGTATTTAATGAACTTTAAGGCGATAAAAGCAATGGGTTTTTGTTGGGTCGTGGCGAAGCGTTGGGCCTGTGGACCCAATGGGATTATACGATTATTGGATGTTGCATGATTGACAGATGTCCGAAAAATGTAACACTTGGTAGAATCAAAACAGTTGCTATTTCTGTACTGTACACATGATAATATATATGATAAAGCTAGGTTGAAGCAGGGACGATGAGAGAATATTTATGTGACATAGTCGACTTTAAGCATAGGGAATTAAACCAGTGAATTTGCTGTAATTAGAGTCTGTAGGCAGGTCGCACGTGATGCACGTGGAAATTATATATTATTATATAATACACACACACATTAACATATGCAAGGTTAAGTAATGAGCGGTATTGGTGATGGCACAGCAGCAATTTGCATATCCACAGAAATAAACACACAATGTGATATGCGTGCATGTTCGTCCCTTTCAGTGGAGGTCATTTTAAAATAAATAGAAAAGCTAGTCAAGTAATTAGCTTGCCGGGAGATTTAGGGTGACTGGATTGAAATAGTTTATCAATCAAAATCGTTTTTGTAAATGAGTGAGTGTACATATACATATAAAAAAAATACTTAAAAACAACAAATAAGCCTGCAGCCTTTTTAAAAGTAGAGCAGCTTGTTGGATTGGTCACTTGATTGGGCTTTCATGCATTATGCTTATGCATGGTCATTTTAGTTTTGTGCCTATCTCGATAACTTAATTAAGGTAGCTCATGACTCATATCACATCACTTCCTAATGTCTAGTATAATAAAATTAATGTTAAATTAAAATGTATTAATAAATGACGGCTCTCTCTCTCTCTCTTAATAACACTAATTATACTAAGCTTTTTCCAAAAAAGAACACTAATTATATTAAGTGGAGTTTGGGAAAAGTAAGGCCGGCTCAATTAAGTTTGTGTATTAATTGGGAGTATAATTAATAGCTAGAGCCTTTAAAGCGTAAAAGCTCATTAGATTTCTCACCACATCCTCACAATATTCTGTTAAATAGATAAATTTGCAAGTTCTGTTTTGTAGTAATGCATAATGATCTACAAATCATAGATCTGTCTGTTTACAAATTTATTATTTAAAATTCGATACGTGCATTAAAAATAATTTCTTGAAATATATTATATATTGAATGCAATTTAAATTTTATTTAATTTATCGTATTTAATTGAGTTGTATCTATAAAATATAGAAATTCATTTCCAAAAGATAATAATCAGATAACGATAGACCAATTACAGTCGTGTGCATGTATATTCGAGCCGATAAGTAAAACACGCCTAACTCCTAAAGTAACAACTTAATTAGGAATATATAGAAGGAAACAAATTAAATTAAAGAGCTAGAGCTTCAACTCCAACTCCAACCTATTCAAAGATACATGAGCTAATTTGTTTGGAAGAGAAGAAGAACTTTATTATTGTGTATGTGAGAAAATTTACAATGGAAACTATATATTTGCTATGTTCTGCAACAGTTCTTTTTATACTAGAGTAGAGACTAAATTAGGTTCTACACACTTGAAGAAATTTATAGTTTGGATCTCTTGTAGATTCCTCTAACAACCATAACAAATTTGCTGAAGTGGCATAACAACAGCAGCAACGTCTGAACAGCTTTTATCATCTTTACCGCTTTGCATGGTGTATGTAAGTGTGCACGTGCATGGCATGGCAGGTGCATACACCAATACAACCAATACAAATTGATGAAATTCTGATGCATATATAAATATATAATTATATATATGTGTGTGGTATTTGAAATTGCGTAGGATAGCCACCCAAATCTCCTTTATAGTTAATATGTTGAGTGACACAGAAGTCCACTAGTAGTTGAGTGGAAATCCTACCCCAAAATCCAATTGAAATTTGAAGTTACTATATAAGTTAGATACCGTGATCCCCTTAGCTTGAACTTAAAACATAGAGAGAAAGAGATGGGGGGAGGAGCGGTGTATATAGACAGCATAATAGTTCCTGTAAGCCTATTCATGACGATAGGTTACCATGCATACCTATGGCACCACCTCAAAACCAGACCCTCCCACACCTCCATTGGCATCAACATGCTCAAGCGCCGTTCATGGCTGCGCTCCCTCATCCAAGGCGACGACAAGAAGGGCATGCTCGTTGTCCAGAGCCTCCGCAACACCCTCATGTTCGCCATCCTCACCGCCACCGTCACCATCATCGTCACCCTCTGCGTGGCTGCCCTCACCAACAACGCCTTCAACGCCGCCCCCATGCTCTCCGCCGCCTCCGACCTCTTCGGCTCCCAGTCCCCCCGTATCATGCTCCTCAAGTACGCCTCCGCCACCCTCTTCCTCCTCGCCAGCTTCCTCTGCACCTCCATCGCCGTCGCCTTCCTCGTCGACGCCAACTTCCTTGTCAACGCCGCCGCCGAATTCTCCGCCGCGCCCCACACGGAGTCGGTGGTGGAGAGGGGGTTCGCCATGGCGGTGGTGGGGAATAGGGTGCTGTGCATGGCCTTCCCGCTCCTCATGTGGCTGTTTGGGCCGCTGCCCGTGGCGCTCTCCTCCGCCGCCCTCGTCTGGGCCCTCTACCACCTTGATTTTGTTGCTTCTCTCTCTACAACTGTTGTTTGAATTAATTTTTATATTAGTCCTCACATCTGTAATTGGTTATAATTTAATAATAGTACAACATCATATAAAATTAATGCATGTAGTGCTGGAATAAGATTGAAAAGAAAAAGAAGATTTAATTTTATGGGGCGCTTAATAATTAGGCCACTAGTATATTATTGAGAAGCTTTCTCCATCGAACTCTAAGCCCACTGGACTCTGAATCAATTCCAGAACCATAACCTCTCTCTCTATCTTTATCCTGCAAAAGCTTCCTCTCTATCTTTTCTTTTATGGAGTAAAGTATTCATTTTCTATCTGAAACTAAAACAAAATGAGAAAGAATAAGAGACCAAAAATCATGTGAAATGACATTTTCAACGCTAGTAAATTTGCTACATTCAAGAGAGCTAACACTGGCTGCATGCTACTAATTAATTTCATTGTACTATATATGCAATATGTTACAGCTGAATCTATCTGTATTCATTATACTATGCATCTATATAATTAATGGCAATAAAACCCATTTTGAGCTTACATATATTATTCTTGCTGCATTTTCAGATGTGAACAATATTAATACAAGTTACAGTTGAGTTAATTATGATTTATGGGGTTAAAAGAAGAAAAAAGAAAGTTATTTTTGAATTACGTACATGACTAGCACTATACAAAGCTTAAAGATATGGCCCTTTATCATGGAAATAAAAGTCCAAAAGAATATACCACTTTCCAAAGCACAAGGTATGATGGCCTTTAATTATGTCCTCATACATATTATATTTGTATATTATATATATTCAGTCACGTTTTCACATATTTATTCACACCTATATTCAAACCACTCCCCACTTCTTCACAAATTAAATATGCATCTCGTTAATGTCCATTTGTTTTCAAATAAACAAAAAAGAACTTTAAAAAATTTGTGGACTTTATTATATATTTTTTATATCAAGTGTTATTTTACGTGAAAAATATATTATACGCTCTCTTATCTCATTTTAATTATCTTATTTAATTATAATAATATACTCAATTGAATATAACATGGTACAACTGAAATGAGACGAATGAAGTCTTTAATAAAATGGAAGCAAAGACTATATGCAATAGCAAAGAAAAGTCGTTATTTACATAAAGAATGCCTCTAAAATGAGAAATAATTATGAGAATAAAAAAAACTAAATTTTTTTAAAATACTCATTTTTCACTTTTTAATTTACGTCATTTTCATTGATGTATATAATAAGCAAATGCAACATTATGAACGGATCAAAATGGCCCAAATATCATACTTTTTCGAGAAATAATATTAAAAAGCAATGCCAACCACGTCAGTGTGTGCAAACTATGTGGGACTTCCACATTTATTCACCAAAACGAATATATTCATAAAGGAAATTTACACTAATATTACTGAATTTTTAATTATTCCTAAAAATAATACTCCACTTAAAAATTAATATTCTGATCTGGTGTGTCATTTGGCTCGTTGTGGAAGCAATTCGTTTTTTTAACTATTTTTTGCATTCGTGATGCTACATGTATGATGTATGCTAACATAAACATATAAAAAGTAGCTTTAATGAAACTATAATCATTGTTTTCCATAAACTAGAGGTGAGCACGAGTCGGTTAACCGTATATTTGCAATATAAAAAATCCGACCGTTCGGTTTTTTATCGGTTCGGTTAACCATTAAAAAATGAAAAATAAAAACCAAAAACCGCATTGGCGGTTAACCAAAAAATCGGATCAGTTAACCAATTTTTCACCGGTTAACCATGATAAATAATAATTTTTATTTTTTTGTTATTCATAATAATATGGTAGAAAAAATATAAATACCAATAAATGGTAATATGATAATTACAATCAATATGAAAATTAATTTATCATTTTATAGCAAAATAATTAACTTTAATATGGCAAAATGAGTCAAATATATAATTAAGAGATCAAAGAAATAAAATAAAGTTCTGAAAATAAAAAAAAAAACAATAAAGCTACAGCTAATATAAACTTTGTATTCACTAAACTAATTAAATAGTGTTCATTTGGTTTATAAATATATGTCTAGTCATCGATGCTCAAAAACGGATGGTCTTCCGTCAAACAAGAATTTTCTATAAAAAAGAATAGCAAAATGAAAATATATTATTGTCATGTATTATATTCTCCTCATGTATTATATTTAGAATACATTTATTAAAATTTTTAATTATATAAATATATTATTTATAAGTATTATACATATCGGTTCGGGTCGATTAACCACCGGTTTTACATAAATGAAAATAAAAACCGAACCGGTATTATCGGTTTTTGAAAATTAAAAAAAAAAAACTTAAACCGAACGGTTCAGTTAACCTTATTTTTAGATCGGTTTCAATTCGGTTTATCGGGTGGTTCGGTTTTCCGATCTTTTATGCTCACCCCTACCATAAACAGAGCCAATGATAATATATTGTTCAAACTGTGGCATCGTGCATGTAACATGATCTTCTTCTTTCCATTTATAATCTAATTTTATTCCTTAAATACATACATCAATAATTCGATGCTCACAAAATACAGATCAAGAAAAACCATATGTCCTTGCATTAAGGAAAACGTTGTCATTAAAACATAAAATAATAAAACAACCACACCTCGACGTTTTAAATAGGTGTGCAATTCACCCATTTTACATATTTTTGCTAAGCAAAAATGTCATTATGTTTTATGAATGAAAAGGCATGCACCTAATTAATTAAAAAAGTTAGGGGTGTGATTGCAACAAGACAAATTAGACGATGAAAAGTGTTTTTTCTGCTTTGCTAGCTATTAACGTTAGGGATTATTTATTACTTTACCCTATTTTTAAAAACATGTGTGGTACGTGAAAGTGATCAATCACTATTACCCACTTATCTATATATGTTTTGTAGTGCTAGATGACTTGTTTATAGCTTGGATATTAAATTATATATATCTCTCCTCCATTCCACTTATATATCATGTTTATGATATACCAAGTTATAAATTGTCAAAAACTAATTGGATGCAGAATTATGCCAATGTAAATTCAATTTAATTAATTAGATATGAAAACGAAATTGTATGAAACCTGATTAAATTTTGTAATTAATTCTATAATTTATTGATTCCCAATTATTGTTTAGCTAAATATTCATAAAAAATCTAAAAGAAAAAACTGAGAATATCATAAACTAAAATTGTTATCGAAAAAGGATTCACGAGTACCAATTATGAAAAGAACAAGTGTGGGACTCTTTTGCGACTAGTCAAATTTGGAACATGCTGTATATTGCAAACATCCAACAGGGTACGACAACATCTACTATCATACAAATAAATTATTAATATAATTAATGAAGTTCAAGTGACTGAAAAAATATACATGTTGAAGTGTGAAGTAGTAAAATAAGTTGTATTTATATGAACTGAAAGAAGAAGACTGCATGAATCAATACGCTGATCGATGGAGTAGGCTAGCAGCTATACCATTTCTATATAGCTCTCTCAGCGTCAGGTACAAAATCTAAATTATTCCACTTCCCTGTTCTACTGCACACCAGATTAGCTAGACAATAAACTAATTAAAACTACTAATTATACTAATTAACACAAGCTGCATATGTATATATGCATGATCATAGGGTTTCAAAATCAAATAAATGCTCAATGGAGCCCATGATCTCCACGTCATCAATAGTACTACTGTGAGGGCTGGCGGACGTGCAAGAATACACATCTGAAGACATGATATTGAACTGATCTTCATCATCCAACGCGGCTATCTTGGGAAGTACGTAGCAGTCCCCAGCTGAGTACGACGATGAAGAAGATGGTGGTGATGATGATTTGATGATTGTTTGGTGAACAACATGTTGTTCCTTGCTAATAATAGTTTCCTGCTTGACTGGAGAATCTAGGGAGGGTGTTTTGGTAAAATTCCATATAACAGAGGAATCCGGAGTGAAAGATTCTTGGAAGATGGATGATGATGACTTTAGTAATAAGTTGTTGTTGGTGTTGGCGGTTGAGTTGCAAGTGTGGTGGCCGTTGTACGTTGTTCGGTACAAAGAAGGATTGTCTTGCACCTTTTGGACTTGTTTCGATGCCTGGCATCCTTGGTCGTACTTATGAGTGCATCTAAAGTAGTTCCTGTGTATATATGCAAGTATGTATTTATAATTAATTTCACATACAAAAATTAAGTAATTTCAAGATTAAGTAATTAATCTGCATGTGTTTATACCTAGGGTGTTTGGCGTTGAGGATGACTTTTTGTCCGTATTTCCTCCATGCATGCCCATCCTCAAACAAATTTGAGCTCTCCTTTACTACCGACTCTGAATTTCTCCTGTAAAAATTTCATTTTTACTTATAATTAGTTCTTCCATTATTAAAACAGCAACATAAATTGATTCAAATAGCAAGTACTCTTTGTAGAAGGGAGCTCAATATCGGTTCAAAATAATTCGAATTTCTAGATCTATATCATTATTAAACACAAGATATATCTAATAGCAAATTTATTAGTTACTTCCTCCATCATATATATACATTATATCGGATTGGCTAGGGGCACAATAGTCAGTGAGGTTGTAGATAATATATAATGAAACTTGGGAATTAACAAATAAATCACATACAGCTGTCTTGTTTCATTGCAAATACATTTATAGCAAGCCTTGTCATAATCTCAGGTACGGGATTCTCCACTATCAACAGTTGAAAATAGTTAACTATACTAAGGGTAACAGTTTGTTTGGTATATATAATTAATGGTATCTTAACTTATATATTAATTACACTATAATTATTCTAATAATAGTATAGACTAAATATAATACTCATGTATCAAATAAATCTTAAAATTTTCATTTCTGTAACTAAATATGCATATTGGTCAAGCGTAATGGTTCGTAAAATTTAAATTACAAAATCATTAATTAAGTGCTCCAAATTTTAATGATTATATAGTAGTATTAAACCCTAAAAAGAAGAGTAATATCATGACAGTTCAGCTATAAAAAAGGACTACTTACTTCCTCTTGTAGCATCCGCGGCGATCCTTCGGCGGCGGCGGCGTCTTGCAACTGTCGCCGGAATCTTCAGATCTGGCGGCCGCGGAGTGGATCTGAGAAACCTCATCGGATTCAACGCCATCGCAGAGCATGGTGAGAGAGTGGGTGAAGGTGTCCAAGAGCTGGTTCACGAGGCTCTGAGCCGGAAACGCCGGATCGGAAAAGCCGTCGAAGCCGGTCTCGCGCAGCATGAGCTGGAGCCGGTCTGCTATCTCCCGGCCTCGAGTCAACTCAGTGATCACCCGTTCCGGCGCGGCGAATCCGTGAGTTTCAGTCAGAACGCATGAAGAAGAGGCCATAATTTTTTGAGTCTTTCAACTTTCTCTTTGTCAATCGATCTATGCGAAGTGTCCATTTTATATTAGTGGTGAATTAATTTATTCACTTAAAAAAAATGAGAGTTGCTCAGGGAAGTACGTAGGAAATTCATGGAGATTGGGGGAGAGAAGATTCACACGTACACTTTAAGTACGTGATTATCACTCGCCAAGTAAAGACAACGTCTCGACTCCTGATTAGTTGATTTAGAGTGGTGCTAAGAACGGGTTGGTCAGCGCGTGGGTTTGATTGTATTGCGCATTGGTCGTGACGTATAGCTGCTTTGTCATAGGCTACGTATGGCCATGTGCAATTACGGAAGTCTCCTTTGGATATACTTTTGATATTTCCTTTTATTTTTATTTATTCATTTAACGTATTTTAATGTATTTGTACTCTGTATTTGGAAAAATATAACTTCAGTTCTCATTTACTTCCACTCATAAAAATGCCATCAACTATCGATCGGAAATAAAAATGTTACTCGTTACTCTCACAAAATTATTATTTGATTTGACTCAGTATATTAATAAAATAGTTTAATTTAAAGTATTATATTTGTCAAAGAAAATAGTTTACCTTATGCTCAATACAAATTTTAATAATATAGTTTGACGTTAATAGTAATGTAAAGTTTTGTCTACTTGATATATAATTTTAAATTGAGTTGTATAGTTCGCTACAAAAAAAAAATGATATTTAATGACAGAAGTATTAATGAATAGAGATATACCCTCACTAATAGTAAAAAAATAGTTTTAGTGAGAATAAAATTTATAGTTAAAAGTTCAAATTTCATCATTGATAACATTTAGTGACAACTTTTTTTGCCCGCCACCACCTCTCACTATTGTTTCTCTAGTTAAATGTCAATAAATTGAGTTATATATGTAGTGAGTATAGTGAATCCACTTACTATAAATGAAAAGATTCAAATGTAAATTATTTTCATGGACAATATAAGTGGCAGAACGTAAACTATTTTCATGGACATTTTGAAATGGCAGAATGTAAACTATTTTTAAGGAGGAATGAAGTATATTTTATATTGTATATTGAGTGAAGTTTGACTTTCATTTAATTTATGATTTTGTTGATGATAGAGTTGTATATTAAAAAAAAATGTACTTACAAAAAAAAAAGTAACGATTCCGTAGATGAACTAAAACGAAAAAATAAGTAATTTTATGAAATATGGAAACTATAAATTAAATCTCAAGATATTGTTGATTTATCAAAAGTATTGGGTATGCGGACATGGTCATTTTTAACAAAAATCTTATTATAATTCTATCCCGACATTCAACGGGTCACATTGTTCAGAAACTGAAAATGAAATCCGGAGACATTTTTAAATTATTATATACAGTTTATGTCTTAACATAAGTTTTAAGAAATGAGTGAGAATGTAGTATAATATGTCGTGGTTTAAAATTTTAGTTTCACTTTAGTAATAATTTGAAGTGAACTAGAAGGTATTCCTTTAGTACCAAGAATAAAATTTGAAATGAAAATATTATTATAAATTGACAAAAATATCAAAGTGCAAAGTGGAAATAATTTTGATTTATAAAAATATTTTCTTCTGCATTTGATATTCCTATTTTGTGGCTTGAGATTGGCAATAGGGATGAGGATTAACTAAACTCTTCAAGCCTCAATTAAAGTGTATAATTATGTTTAACCACACATAAACGTGTCTAAATTTATCCCATATGTTTCAGAATAAGTTAAAACAACTTTATAGTTTGGATTCTCGAATCAAATACAGGTTATTTTGATTTCATATTCAACATGGCATGAGATTCAAGATAAGGTTTCTAGAAAAGGGACATCAATGTCCACTTTCATATTTTCCTTTATCAGATCAAAACAAACAACAACATGTTTAGGTAAAGACGAATAATGTATGTACATTATTAATTTTCTAAATACTATCCTCTGTAATAAAAAGACAGGCCAGACTTCAGTTAATTCCACATTGTTTCTTACTAAGATTGGGGTAAAATTTTAAAAATAATATGCTTTCACAAAAAGAGTGCAAGTTGCTATTCTTTTTTTTTGTGTGTGGAAAAAGTTGGTTAGTCACTTAGTTGGGAAGCATGAAAAGCTGATTATGTAATCATATTTTTACCTTCAATTATAATTTTACCCAAAATTAATATTAACTGATAAAAATACAATTATGTTCCTGTGTAATTTTCCAGTTAAGGAAGATAACTTTTAGGTGCTATCTGATGATATTTATGAAACCCAAAAAAAGATCTAACATGCTGCAAGCGCTTTGTCTTTTAACTGAGTTTGTGGGCAAAACTCATTAAATTATTAAAATAATAAAATCTCAATACAGATGGTTGTTCCATCAGTATCATCATTATCAGTATGCATGTCTTTTTTTCTGAAAGGATTTGTTATATAGTCTTTTATCAATACATGTCTTGGATAGATTCGAATTAAAAGTAACATGTCATAGAGATTTCAACCTCAAAAGTATTAGTAGTATATATATATTTTTTTTGAAGGAAAAAACAGTATTAAATTTGAAACAAAGTCAAGAATTATATACCTATTAAAGAGTGTCAAGATTCATTTAGATGAATTATAATTGTTCATCAATTTCCAAGAGGACTTAGTTTAATATTTGTTATTATATATATATATATATATATATATAAGTAAAACAGAAATCAATAAAAAAAAAACAACCCAGACAAATTAATGTGGAAAACTCGGTAGCCAATTAACATCAAGTGAATGGGAAATATTTGCTTAACCACTTATAGTTAGGTTGGATAGAAAATGTGACTGGATCTAGATAGATAGAAGATATGGTTAGAAATAGTATCATGATTGATGTTGGTAAGAATATCCCAACAGTGTGTTATTTATTTGGGTTGAAAAGTAGATGGTGCATCCACACCTCGCCCAGAATTAAATACTCCATATATTAAAACTATTGAGTGTGAAAAGTAGCATTCACACTGCCATGTGCGTGGAAAGTAGAGGCACGCGACAAATACTTATGGTCTTTAAATTTTCATTTTTCAGATTGGAAAATATTCTGTTGAATATACGAAGAAATTGTAGTTAATCACATCACATTCTAGGACAACAATTGCCCCTATCAATCAAGTAATATATTCCATTCAAATATAATAAATCAAAATAATTTTGGGCCGAATATATGAAGAAATTAAAAATAGTCGCATTCTAGGACAGTTGGAGTCATCATTTGCCCCTATCACTCACGTTATTAGATTTCGTCGAATTTTAATATAATTCAAAAGGACCTATTTTTAATCTTATATTATGTCACCAGACTACAATTCCCCACCCTCACCACTTCTCTTCACAATATCAAAAGGAAACTAATAGAAGAAAAATAAATACTAAGTAGCAAATAAAACTTCATTTCTTACACTTAGAAATCTACAATTAGGTGTAAAACAACTACTCTATCGTTTCTTCACAACGTATGGAATAAAAATGGCTAATTCTATAGTAACACTATACAACATCGTTCATACATTTTCCACTTCATTACCTGGATTACTGCAGCTTCTTACCAAGCATCATCAGTGGTCCACTTAGACTGAACTCTTCTAGTTCAAGCTAAGTTGCCTCCCCACCTTTGTGTTTATGTTGCTCGTCCCACATGCCTGCAACTATTTCCAAGTCCAAGTACTAAATAGGAGGAATTAAAACCAGACGTCACGACATCGAGGGAGAGTTCTATGCATCTGCGGTCATCCTCAGATTTTCTGCAACATCAAAGAACAATTATTTGTGTATAAGTAAAAGCCCCAAGATATATAGAAGCATCAAGCATGGATCAGAGTGGATAAATACTATATGAAACTTCATTGACTGTGATCTTACATGAAATGGTATGCTCAAAGTAGAAAAAGTTATCATGTTTCTGGTTAGAATTTGTTTAATAAAAGATGATTCGTGTTGAACCCCATTAGCTCAAGTTGCATGGCAATAAACCAATACTCTGACCTCAATAATCACAGGCTGGATTTTTCGGAAGTTGGCCATTTAAGAAGCAAAAAGAAATTCAGGATAATATAGAAACAAATATGATAAAACTTGCCAACCATAACACGATAACAAAATGATGGGCATACCTCTTAGATTGAGGAGAGGCTATCCAAGTGAATGGCAGCAAGCTGCATGTCAACTTGAATCTTGATCTGCATTCGACCCAAAAAAGGCCCGTCTTTTTCTCAATATTTCAGCTTCTCTAGCAATCTGGATATCAGAAGGACAGAAGATCTGATGGCAAACTTTGAAAATAAACCGGGGGAGCAATCCTAATACAATTATAAGTAAAATGGAGAGCCAGTAAACCGGTGCTTTTACAAGATGGTATATTGTACTGCAAAACAACAAAGATTTCAGTGTCAGCCATGGATGACTGATGAGTGCTGGCTATAAATGAAAATTCTCAACAAATATGATAATTCAGAAATAGACCAACCCGTAATTTGGGAAAACAGGTATAGAATCAAGCACCACGATGCAGCCATATGTTACAGCAATTGAGCCCCATATAGCAGCATGAGTAACAAATACCCAGCGTTGAATATCCATTGCTAAGTGCACATTCACTAATATAACAACTGCTATTGTCCACAAGCTGCCCATACTCCATATGTCAATAGTGCTCTCTCTGTAGGTGAACAATGGAACGTAAAAGAGTACAAGGCTTTGCCATAATGTGTCAGCCATTGTAATCCAGAAGAGGGACATATTGTAACTCTCTTGTCGGTGGCCTGCTGCATATAGCTTTGGATATTTGAGCAATGTCTTGTGACTTAAGTCCTTGTCGAGAATACCAACAACAACAGTCGGTACTGACGTATATATAACGGAGTAAAAAACACTGCTCCAGTCTGTCAGTGCAGAAGTAGTAGAAAAGGCTGTACATAATATATACCTGCAAGATTAATAGAAGAAAGCACAAGTTCAGCAAGGACACATGTGCAGTTAAATGTTTGCATGTGTGCATGATATCTCAGATGTAATAGAAAAATCAACAAACAAGCCTTCCATGATATTAACTGGGGAAGAATCCCCAGACTTTAGTAACGAAATATTGTGTGATACACATGCATCAAGGATGCATTGCATACCAGAAAAGCATCAACACAAAAACAGCATTGCGGTAAAAGTTGTAGAGAATTAGATAGCCAAGGCGCTGATAATTCCAGTGTCCATGCACCAAAAGCAATCTTTTCAAAAATCTGAATTGGCCCATAGCAAAATCTGATGCCATCACTGCTTGGCGCCCTTCTTGACCACAAAGTCCAACACCAACATCCGCCATTTGGATCATTGAAACGTCATTAGCTCCTGAGGACGAATTATTTATTAGATGATATAGAAGAAATTGGCATGACCTTCAGGAAATATGTACGACATAAAGTTCAAAAGCAGAAAAGGTGGCAAAGCAAAATCTACCAAGTCATACCAGAGAATGTCATTGTCCGCAAGAATAACAAATTATAATTTACAAGCCAGTTCAAATATAATGCAAAAAGCACATCATCCACCTCTAAGAAAACAAAACCAGAGGAGAACAAAAAGAACAAAGATAAAATGAGAAAAAATAAAGCTATATGGATTCAAGGGATCACTGGCTCACCATCACCTATGGCCAGTGTAAGATCATCTGTACGGCTTTTAATCATGTCCACTATTCCAGCCTTCTGCAATGGTGCAACCCTACAACACAGCACCACCTTACACAGAGTGGCAAGGTTGAATAGCTGATGACATGACAAAATTAAATAGTAAGCGTTTAGGACCTTTGGTGATTCTTACAGAAGCAAATGAGCTTACCATTAGCATATCAAAAAAATAGCTAATAACTACTTGAGTAATCTTAAAAGTATAACCAATCCAGCTAAAATTGCATTTAATGAATAAACAAACCCAAAATACAGCGAATTGAAAAAAAAAATGATACGTGCCTCGTATTCCAATTCTTTCTCTAATATGTAAACCAGACTGTTCCCATCAATTATAAGGGCTAGTGGACCAAAACTAGGCCGATCTTCCTTGCCAGCAATCTCTTGAGACATATTGGAATACTTCGTTTGAGAAGGCACTTCAAGAATTTCAGTCTTCCTCTTCAAATTTGTCATATCATCAAAAAGACTCGCAGAATTGACAAGGTATTTGGCCTTGGCATCACATATTAGTTTTCTGCATTCATGTTCTGAATTTCCATTGATAATGATCTGCTGCATATCTGCAGTCAAGAGTCGGCAAGAAAGACCAATAGATATTGCTGTCTCTTGTTTATCACCAGTGAGAACCCACACCTTTATTCCAGCCTGCCGAAGGGACTCAATGGCTTCTGGTACACCCTCTTGTAACCTATCCTCAATAGCTGTGGCTCCAAGAAGGGTCAAGTTGGATTCAATAAGGGCTGCCGTTTCACGCATTTTGACAACTCTGTCAGTTAAAGATGTGCATGCATCTTCATACATGTGTTGCCACTCTGCAAGGAGTTCACCATTAAGGTCCCTAGAAGCAACAGCCAGGGTGCGTAAGCCTTCTGATGAATACTCATTCAGATGACCTTGTGTCACATGTCTTATGCCATCATCACTTGGAAGATCTTTCTTTAATATGCTGAACATTGATGTGTCGGCCCCTTTCACCAATACCTTTACGTTACCATCTGGAAATCTAATAACAACAGACATCCTTTTACGCACACTATCGAATTCATGCAAACCCAAAACATCCAACCTACAATGTACAGGGTAAATATTGTAAGCCCAAAATATTTATTAAGTCTAACAATGAGAATAACTTGCATTATCAATCAAAACTAAAACCACATATTCAACCAGCAAATAAAGAAACAGAGGTGAGCTGAGGATAAAAAAATATGAAGTATGACACTTTAGCATAAAGAAAGAGGCGGGCTGTCTACCTTAATTTCTCACCATTGGCATCAATCACAATATGCCCAGATGTCCGCTCAAAAAGTGTATAACCATAAGCAGAGGCTGCTGCAACAAGTGCCTGTTCATCAGGAGACTCACCTTGATACTCTATAGAGGCAGGGCCATCACTCAACGAACTGCCAGAACTACTTGGAGGACTTTCAGTAAGAATAGGAATCACTGTGTTACAAGCTGCCAGCGTCAGAAAAAACTCATGTGCAACAATTCTTTCTTCTCCGAGTAGATTTTTGTGCAATAATTTAATCAGTTCAGGGTCGGGGATGATTTCAGATTTAAGCTTCCATTTTCTTCCACCCACTGTGGCATCTTCTGCTGCACATATTATAACAAGTCTAAGAAAATAGTCACAAAAAAATGATACAGCATGGATAAATTATACTATCTCAACAATGGAAAACATGAGCATGCACACACACCAAACAAAGTGGGGGTCTTAGAAAACATTTAGCACAATTAAATGAACTGTGTAGACATAAATATGACCATAAGGAGACCGACAAGAAAATTACTTTGTGAACATAGTGGATAGGGAAAAGAAAAATACAGAAACAAGACAAGTTCATTGCTGAAGGGTGTTTATTCAGAAGATATTATAATGAGCTATACTGCGGTCTTTCTCAGACATTTCAGAGAAAAGCAACATGCAACTTGTTTGTAAATGCAAGATGTTGTCCACTGGAGTTTTACAAGGTAGTTACATAGAACAAAAAAGAGTATAACTGCATACACAAATCTAATTAACTGTAGGAATATTCACTAATTGTTTTCCTAATAGATAACAATGCAATAGTGCCTGTGTTTATGAAAAACAAGACACCATAAAAAAATAATAACATTATCATTCAAAGTAAAGCAAAAAATTTGACTTGTACCTCCAACATCTAAGTCCTGGGAATCAGCTATAGAGTTAGTGTCACCGTAACTTTTCCCCCAGATACTTGCTTTCTTAAATTCCATCTTGTTTTCCGTCAGTGTGCCTGTCTTATCAGACAATATATACCGTATCTGGCCCAAATCCTCATTAATATTCAGGGATCTGCACTGAAACCTAGAATTGCTCAAACTGTCGTACATATGACAGTCACCAATCATGAAATATGATTGCCCCAACCGTACCAGCTCCATTGTGATATAGAGGGATATGGGAATCATTATCTGGAAAACTATGATAGAACTCAAGAACGAGAAAAATGTCTCCATAGGAATTCCATAATACTTGTACTTCTTGCCATATTTTCCCTTTTGGAAGTAAACTTTCCGGTAGAAAGGCAGTGTATCAAGCTGAGACTTATGGCGGTTTAGCCACAAACCCATCCCCAATCCCACAACAAGGCACATGATTATAAGAAAAACAGATAGCCAAAATGTCTCCCTGTTCATGTAGGTTTCCAGTCTGCTTCTTTTAGAAGGGGACATTGCACTGTTCAACATAGCTTTTGTATCTTGGCCAGCATAAACAACAACACCAGTTGCCCACTCTGTGTTCTTCAGCTGACAGCCACGGAGAACAATATTTGATTGGTTAAGAGGAAGATATTGTCCATTCAGCTCCATATTGGCAACGAACTCGTAGATATTTCTGTTTGGCTGCTCGCAAGTGATGATACCAGATGTCATAGTCCCTTCAAGAACAAGTTTATTAGTTTCCTGTCGAGCATACCTTGTCTTCAGATTTGACTCACCATCCAAATTCATGGTCTGTATGTAGGCAATTCCACTGGGATCACTCGTTCCTAGCAAAACCATGTCGCAAGGAATAGTTTCATCAGAACAGATCTTCACTATCTCACCAGCCTGAATCATTTTCCACCTTTTGGGACAGAATCCATCTGATTGTAGCACTAGCGCCTCTCGATTATTCTCATTCCTGTCAGACCTGTGTCTCCGCCAATCTTCATAGCCATCTTTAACAGCTGTGACAGTAAGCACAAAAAGAAGAGGGAAAAGGGAAACTGTTCTGCCAAATACTGCAAGAGGAGGAAGCTGGTTCAAAGCAGCAATGGCTAAAAAATACAAATAAGCCACCCTGTGAAATTGAATGAAAAGGTTTTTGGGCAAAAAGTTAAGCAATGTATACTTGCTTGTCCGGATCTCATTTCCAGAAAATTGAGAGTTATCACATGTCTTTTTCGGATCATTAATATGTATCAGCCTGGGGTTATCATGACGTGCCATATTATCTTCAAGCTGCGTGCTTAAGTGAAGAAACCTCTCAGACCTCTGAGATGCCTGATGTTTGTCCGCAGACTGTAACCAAGCAGGAAAACTATGAGATGAAGCCCCAGAAATTTCAATTTCTCTCACATTCTGTGGCGCATCCATTACACCACCGCATGACACATAGCGTCTTCCCTCTCTTGGCAGGCATTGTTGACGGAGATCAAATGACAAAAATCCTTTTCTACCAAGCTGGAAAGCAGGATGTTTCGATTCACCGTCAATTGGAGCAGATCTTTTCTCCAATTCCCTCAAATGGCTGAAGTAGCAATCTTGGGCCGCATCAGCAACCGAGGAAGAGAATGATCCGCCCAATGAGCTGATATTCAAAGATGAGAGCTGGCGCTGATGAAGCGGTTGGGATTGTGGAGTAGATGATGGTTCAGACTCGGGTAGCAATGGCGGGTTGGAAGACATAAAGAATCCATCAACACAAAGGACACATCAGAGAAGAACATAACGAATCTCAATTGCTAAACCCCCACAAAACCCCAACCTCAAAATTGACTACCCCAGAGTGCACACCTCACTGCTGAACCCGAAAGGATGATATTGCAGGAGAAGATTTTCCTAGGCCAATCAATGAAACAGACAAACAGGAGGTCAAATCAACAGATTACCTGAGAATTAGCGGATAATTCTGCGATAAATTGGAAAAATTGCTAATGCCACCTCAAAATCAATATGATGTAGTAGAAGCAAATTTTCGCCCCTCAAAAAATTAATCTACCTAAAAACCTTGATAGCCCTAGTAGATACGAGTGTTCGAACATTGAAAAGAAAAGGGAGAAGCAGATCGAAGAAACCCACAAGACTACCACAAATCAAAAGGAAACTGAAGGCGTCCAAGATGTATCACAGCTCCGCTAATAAAAAAAAAAAAGCAACCCTCCACAGTCTTCGAGACAAATATGCCAGAACTGCAAAAAAATCAGACATAACGCAAGGATGAAGACACGAGAAAAAACAAAAATCAAATTTGGGATCAGTAAATCATTGCCATGTTGCAGTCAACAGCAATGTAAATGAATGCCAGCATGAATCATTGAAATTGAAGGACAGTAAGAGTAAATTAGGCTCAGCCATGAGCCCTGACCTGTGGAAAAATTGTAGCGCAGAGAGAGAAAGAGAGAGATGAGGCGTGTATTTATGGTCTAGGAAAGCGTGACTTGGTGGAAACGAACGTATGAATGCACTGAATACCAAATTACGACAGTCGAAAATTTGACAGATTTCAGATCTCCGATCCCTTTCTTTGTTTATCAGCTTCTTCGCACTCTGTTTCTTAATCCTTCGGATCAGCTTTTCTTTTCTTTTTTCTTTATTATCTTATCTTTGCAATTTGACGAGAAATATCAAGAATAATCAATTACAATGTTGGTGATAAGTGGATAATCAAGAATTAGGGTAGAATGTCTTGTCTTGCAACTGAAACTGAATCAATGCTCTAGCGATTGAGATTGAGATCCAAATACAAACTAAATTAGGAGAGAGAATAATAGTCTGAGAGAGAGAGGGAGAGAAATGGAATAGCTGCAGCATCCGCACCATTAATGGCTTTTATTATATATTGTCGTTAAAATTCGTATTATCAAGATTATTACTCCATTTATTCACCGACTTTTATCTTATTAATACATATTACCTCTGTTCCACTATTTTTATTTCAAAAGTTTAATGAAATTTTCACAATTTTAGTTAAACTGTGCTAAATTAATAGGGTGGATCATCACTTTTTAAAAGTTAATTTATCTATTTAATAATATAAATGTGATAAATTAAATAGAACAATAATAAATATAAAAAATTTGAATAAGACAGATGCAAAACTTATAAATTTGAAAGAAAGAAAAATGTAGTTTCTTCTTTCAAATTAGGATGCTTTTGTTTTGCCTCTTTTGCTTTTCATTTACCCCACGCAATAAGCCGAATTAGCTAACCCATCTTCAAAAGCAACAATATCAAAACTGAAATTGGAAGTCTTACTTTTGAATAGATTGTGTTTTGTGGCATTTGCCCTTATTTACATTTTGGGCTGAAAATTACTCTCTATTCCATTAAACTTGACACATTTTTTTCCTACACGGTTATTAAGAATAATGTAAAAGTTATAAAGCTCTTCGGGTCCACACTTTTCTGAAAAGATAAATTTTGCTATTTTTGAAATGTGATAAGTTTAGTGGAACGTCCCAAAAAGAAAAACGTGTCAAGTTTAGTGGGACGGATAGAGTACACATTTTGGCAATATTACCATTTTATCCAATGTATTTACTTATGAAGTTCTTGAATTCAAGATTTCAAGTTTGACGATAAAAATCAATCTAAGTCTGTATTTTCATATCACATACTCTACTTAGATTGTTTGATGTATAAAAATAAAGGATTTTCAATTTTAGGGTATTTCACAAAATGTCTTGCTTGTTTTTCATTCTAGTCTCTTACTTTTTATAAAACAAACGGTTATTAACAAAGCACAAATATGACGTATATACATATATAACGTCAAGGAAAAAAATTCCAACTACTTGCAAAGTTTGAAAGGGTGCTTTGACAAAAAATCTACAAAAGAGTGAAAAAAAGAACGTGATGTCTTTGGAACTTAAGGAATATTGATATAGTAACATAAATAACAAAGTGGTTGTGTAGAATGAATTATTGGGCGACAACACCAAGAAGAAAATAACAAAACTGTGTTTGTCATCAGACGTTTAAAGGGCTCATGTGAGTAGTGTGACGGAGCAGTAAGAGTAGGCCCAATAAGACTTTCACTAAAATAAGGTGGGCCAAATTCATGAGTTTGGGTCAGTAAAAGAAGCTATTGTAATAATATTGTGTCAGTAAAAAGATAAATAAGTGAGATAGAAAAAAAGCAGTTACAGCAGTTAGCATTGCGTGGGTGGTCCAATTTCCGACATCAATTTCCGTGATCCGCCACCTTTCCTTTCTCTTTCACCTTCTCTTCATAAATTAGCATTTTGTTGCATTAGCTTCAATTTCACATCTTCTCTACTGCTACCTTATGTCGGTATTCAAAAAATTACCACTCCAATTGTGGTTATGGCAGGGACCTATACACTATATTCTAGACTGGGGTTTACTAGTTCAAATGATTTTTTTTGGAATATATAAGCATATTTAACACGAACAATAAACGTTTCATTTTAATACATAAACTATCATAATTGTTTAATTTTTCATATATAAAACTTACATCACACGCAAAATGATACTACTACATATCAATTTACTTTAAAATTGTTTTTTCATAATTGTTTAATTTTAATGTATAAAAGTTTCATCAATACTTAATTATTCTTTCAAATTAATTTATTTTTCCGATATTGATTTATATTTGAAATAAATTATATTTATAAATGTACTGACATGTTGCGTGTCATTACGTGAAAATTTAGTGATTATGAAAGTTTATGTATATTAAATATCAAATTTGTATTAAATATTTTATGCTAATTTACGTAATTTAGAATATATTATTATACTAAGATTTTCTTTTTCATAAACTGACTTCAGCTTTTAACATATATCAACACTTATATGTGTGTGTGTGTCAATAATATTTTTTGGAATGTATTAAAATTAAAATTTAGCATAATCAAAATTGATGCAGCGTCGAAATTTTGTGCAATAGAATAGTTGGCCCATGCCTAGCTAGTGAGATTCTATGGACCGACGAATATTAGATACGCTTTCACATCAGTTTTGATTTGAGTTGAATTCTATATCGATGGGAAGGTTTTAGGAATAAATTGATAATGCATGTATTTTAAAAATTCTAACGAGGAAACAGAACTTCGACATTAATTTATAGCTAGATTTACACCATATTAACTATTTCTTCTTGCTATTTTTAGTTAGTAATTTTTATTTTGAAGGAATATCTTGTATTTGTAAAAATGAGTATTTTAATATTTATTATTTATACAAATTAAAATTCATTATATATCACGTGTTATATTCTCGTAATAAAAAAATTACGTGAGAAATGAGAATAAATATAAGTCATTAATTTCTTGGATAATTATCTTTGTTTCGTATTAAATTGAAATGCTTAATGGACATCATCAGACATTCCGGTTTTGTACAATACTAATTAATTTCGATAGATTCACAAAATTAACAGTTATACTACTCTAAATTACTTTTTAATACGCTTTCCTATTTAAATTAATTGACATTTTAGACTTATGTACAACTATTGAGAATACATTATTTTACCTGACTTTAACTTTAAATTAATTACTACATCCGTCTCAATAAAAGTGATTACAAGTGAATCGACACAAAGATTAAGAAAGTAAAATGTTTTTAAAAAATATGTAGTAATATTTTAAAGGTAAAACATTTTCTTTTTTGGAAAATTGTCACTTTTAGTGAGACGGTTAAAAAAGGGAATATGACAACTTTTGGCAGGACGAAGACAATACTAATTTATCTTTGACTAGTAATACGAACAGGTTACGCATTCATTGGAAATTCCAAAAAAAATAACAACGGGTATATTTTGCTCCAACTTCACAGTTAGATTGGAAAAATTATGAACTCACAACCAATTAAAACATTCACAATACGAGTTATTAAATTTTAGACAGGGGCTCTGTGTAAGAGCCCAGCGATGTGGGTAAGGAGAGCTCGAAAGTCGGGCTCTCATTTGCGAGCTTAAGCTTTAGAGTTCAAGCTAAGTATGTACCGTGGTCGCTTAACTTGGGCCCCATATTTTTTTTAGTTAAAAATTTTAAAATTATTTATTATAATTTTATTTATAACTACATCATTTCATTCCACTTATTTCACATCTTAATTTTTAAGTTATTAATTTCTCATAATTTAATATATTTTTTGATCAATAATAATTAATATATATTGTATTACTTTAAATTTTAGTTTACATTATAGTAAAAAATGTAAAACTACAAATATAAAATTTGAATATGAAAGTTCCACCATAAAATCATTTTGCAAAAACCCCTAAAAATTAATGGTCCTTATCAAAAAGTTAATAAAAATATTAATCGAAGCGTTCAGAAGTTCTTAATCATGTAATTTTAATTTTAATGATAATTATGTAGAGTAATTAGCGGGGCCGCGGGATAATACATAAAAGAGCATTGTTGTTTGGATGAAGTCCACATACGTAACCATGGGAACAGATAACCCCTACACTAGGATTGAGGCGCGGGAGCCTCTTCTTCCTCGCACCAAAAACACTACTCCATTTCCATGGCTTCCCTCGTCTCCCCCACCGCAACCGCACTTCAGTTCCGCCACCCCAACAACAGCTTCATCTGGTCGGTCAGCAGGAAGAATTTCACCATCAAATGCAACGCCCTCTTCAACGACGACAACCTCTTGACCAATTCCCTCCATCTCGACCGCTCCCTCACCCAATTCTCCGCTCTCCAGAACTTCGCCGGAGACCTACCTGAGGTTGAGCGCTGGGGATTTCTGCTCCTCGCGGGAGTCACTTGGATCTACCTTACGGCCAGACCAGGCGTTCTCCTCGGCGCCATCGATGCGTATATTTTGGCTCCCCTGCAGCTGGGGGTGGACACCTTGAGTGGGAGGAGGAGCTTGAAGCCCACCGATTTCCTAGTCGGCGATAGATTGGGGGAAGGCTCGTTTGGAATTGTTTACTCTGGAGTGGTGGTGCCGAAGAATGTGAGCGTAGACGAGAATTTGCGGAGTAAATCTGGTCGGAATCGGAGAGCGATGCAGATAGATCAAAGGTTCAAAGACAAGGTTATCCTCAAGAAGGTAAACTGCTTCATCGTCCGCATTTGATATTTTGATGTATTCTTAAGCTGTAATTGGATTGGAATATCAATTTTGAGGCGAAATTGACAGGTCAAAATTGGGGTTAAAGGAGCTGTGGAGTGTGGGGAATTTGAGGAGTGGTTCAATTACAGGCTATCGAGAGCTGCTCCCGAGACGTGTGCAGAGTTTCTGGGTAGTTTTGTAGCAGATAAAACCAATAATCTCTTCACCAAGGGTGAGAAATGGCTCGTGTGGAAATACGAGGTACTTCATTTATCTCAACTCTCGTCTATTTGCATGGCTTAATCATCGGAAAATACAGAAATTGAATCAAAGTTAATGTGTTTTTTTTTTTTATCAATTAATTGGTATTCCTGTTATGGAGTTATCTCTGATTATTGGCTTATTTGGCCATATACATATTACCTGAAGTTCAGTCGCATGGTTTTTAGTTGTATTATGTTTACCTGCATTAATTAACTTTGAGTAGCTTGATACAGGGAGATTTGGACCTGGGCGATTACATGAAAGATCGAAGCTTTCCTTTGAACTTAGAGTCTCTCATGTTCGGTCGTGTTCTACAAGGGCTAGAGTCCATGAAGCGTAACGCCTTGATCATAAAACAAGTAATGCGTCAGATTATAACATCCCTCAAGAAGATCCACAACACAGGAATAGTTCATCGTGATGTGAAGCCCTCTAACTTGGTAGTCACCAAGAAAGGGCAGATCAAACTCATCGATTTCGGAGCAGCCACTGATCTCCGCATTGGCAAAAACTACATACCGAATCGTGGCTTGCTCGACCCCGATTACTGTCCACCCGAACTCTACGTGATGCCCGAAGAGACTCCAAATCCGCCACCGGAGCCCATAGCAGCCCTTCTATCTCCAATCTTATGGCAGGTATAACAATAGGCTACATTATGGCTTGTCACTAGGCCAGAATTTACAGTCAACGAACTTTCCAACATTAGGCCAGAATCTGCATGGGAAAGAAGTGATATCGCAAGCTTTGAGAATCTAGCCAAATCATAGATCAGACCATAAACCATAGTAATATAAATATTAGTAATTCTAAACAATTTGGAGGGCTCCCTTATCACTTTGTCCTGATCGTATGTCCTATGTTGCAGATGAATAGTCCCGATCTTTTCGATATGTACTCTGCAGGGATAGTGCTCCTTCAAATGGCGACGCCAACGTTGAGGTCGACGTCGGGGCTGAAGAATTTCAACGTGGAAGTGAAGGCGGTGGACTATGATCTGAACCGATGGAGGGAGAAAACTCGAATGAGGCCTGACCTGAGCATTCTTGATCTTGATAATGGCAGAGGGTGGGATTTGGCCACCAAGCTTATATCGGAGAGAGGTTTCCTGAGAAGGGGGAGATTGTCAGCTGCAGCTGCACTTAGGCACCCTTATTTTCTATTAGGTGGTGACCAAGCTGCTGCGGTTCTCTCCAAACTCAGTTTGAGCAAGCCATAGACCTACTATTGCTATATACAATCTCACTCCTACCTAGACTTAAATCTTTTTTCCTTATTCATCTTTTCTAATGAATATAATATCTTCATAACCGCGCCATGATTTTGCTACCTCAGTTGCTGCTACAAGAGGAAGTACTTATTTTAAGCTACGCTTTAAATATTTTCTCTTATTTTTAGTAGTATTACTTTTTTCTAAAAACTATTTTATATGTATTAATTTTGAAACAAATAGCCGTTTTGTAAGATCGAAAACGCTCACCTAGCTGCAGCGGATAGAGTTAATATATTTGCAAACAATGTGACATACCATGTAGATAAATATTAAAATTATAATAAAAAATTTATTAATTCTCACTTTCCAACTAAAATTTATTAATTAGGATTTTAATATTATTAAATATAAAATTAACCACACCAACTGTGGTACGTTAAACATTGTCCGCCGCGGACGAGTGACTAGTGAGTGGTACTCTTGTATGATACACAATATTTATATTGACTTCAAACTTTTACACAATTATAGTTTTAAAAGTTAAGAAAAATATTTAAATCTAAATATTCGAATTGTCGATTGATTCTGATTTTTAACCACATGAAAAATATCCGATGACCCGTGCCACAATTTTACACAATAGCTATTGTATGGTGTATGATTTGTTTGTGTAAGTCCTTGCACTACGGATGTCGTCACGTTGGATATTTTAAGACATGATATTTAATTTAATTAGTGGTTAAATAAAAAATGTATGAAAGTTTTGGTTTTTTTAGACCGCTAACTCTTATCTCATATTTTTTTTAAAATTGATCTCAAAGTAAAACAACTAATAATAAATTTTTGGTAACGGAGTTGCGAGTGCTTAATTATCTCTATAATTAGAATGAAACTTAATGCGAGTCCGACTGTCCGAGGACCGACACCACACAATTTTGTTTTATGTCGACTTTCTTAACAAACCATTTGCAGAAGTTGAAAATGTGGAAAATGCAATGTTCTTGCTTCTCTAATCCAAATGCCTGTACTTATGTTTTAGTGTGGCCCAAATACGAAAAAGGCAAATGGATATAAATTTGGTTTTCCTCATTCTACCGAATAGGCCAGCTTAACGTATTATATATAGAAAGAATAGTGAATTCACACGAGGCATGTTTAATGTTTTGTTTGATGAAATGGGTAATGAATGTGGCTACTAAAGTCAAAAGGTGTGGAAGCAAGCGGGTGGTCCTAAATCCTAATGGCCAGAAAGCATAGCGGATTCGGGTCAGGTCCGAACCACCCACTCCCCACCGAATTTGTTGTGGGACCCGCACCACAACGTGATTGCCTTCACCACCTTCTTCTTCTTCTTCAATTGCTTGCTATTGTGTGGGCCCGCTTTCCAACCATTGCACAACTCATTATTACTCAATTCCACACACTTCACCGCTTTTTGCTATACACATTTTTAAATTATATTTCCATACTTATTCTTCAGGTATTCTTATTTCTTATATATCTGCGTCTAAATTCAAATTATAATATAATACAATATGCACACACACAAGACAAAAACCGCGTTATCAACCAAAACGGGGCCCTCCCCTTCTCTTTTCTTTGACGCGTTCATCTCTATTCATGTAAGCTGTAACCTCAAGTGACGAATCAATTTATTTGTTTTCATATCACCTTTTTTATTATATATTTTGTTAAGTCTACACACTTCAATCTTTAACACAAATTATATTTTTCAATGTATTGTAATGCCATCTGTCATGCTGCAATAAGGTTTTTGCCCACCAAAATTTGATACTCTAATAAATATACTTGAAACTTTAAATGTCAAACTCAGTGACAGGTCATTTTTCAACTGTAATAAACAGTAAAAAGGAAAACGCTCCTCTGTAGTGGACATATACCTCCCCTGCATAATAATGTATTAGGAATTAAAACAAGACATATATAATTAAATTTCTTAATTGGGAACTACTTATTTCATAAATGATTTGATTTTAGAACACCGAAACTATAGTATTTGTTGTAAGAGATAAGACAGCAATAATACTTTCTAAATAAGAAGTACGAGAGAAGGGCATTTCGGTCATTCCAACATCGTCAGTTGTCATCTTTCTCACTCTTTCGTTTTCTCACAGCTCAATATAAAAACACTCTATTTCTCTCTCTATTTTCTGTAAATCATTTTCTCTCTCAAAAATGTTCTTTTTCATCTGATTTCAACTACGGCGCGACTGGGCTAAAATTTTCTCAGCTGGTTTTCAACTATTTCTCATGTTCTTGGGCGTTTTCTTTTCCTCGTAAACTCATAAATGACTTGAAGCTCGCAGTATTTGGTGTCTGCTGCTGAATTTCGAGGTAAGTTTTCTTCATTTTTGAATTCTTACGAGCTTGCTGTTCCTTGAGAATTATTGCCTTTTGAGCTGAATTTTTCGTGGATCTGAGAAATAGTGCTACCTCATTTTTTTTTCTTTTCCGGAAGTGTTCTATTTCTTGCTCCAATTGTTCAATTGGACATGCTCACTGGTTGTTAGATCTTAGAGTAGTTTTAAGTTCGAAATATTCGAGTTTATGCGTATGAAGTTGTAGGTTGGAGTTGCTCACTGTTTCTGTGATTGTGATCAATATATTATTTATGCTTCCTTTTAAGTTTGGGCAATTTTCACTTATAGATCTGTTTGATGTGATTGGAACAGAATTGAGTTATATTGATGCAGTTCATTTTTCCTTTTCTCCAGAAAATTAGGTTGCAGTTTATAGGGTTTTCCATTTCTCATCTATGAGGAACAGCAATAAGCTTCTGTTGCGGTCGGCTCTCGGTTTTCTTTTGCTGGCACTTGTGATTGCTGCAGTTTCAGCAGCTGATTATTCACCGACGGATAAGATTTTCTTGAACTGTGGAGGGGATCCTGATTTAGCAGATACCGATGGCAGGAAATGGACATCGGATATTGGGTCGAAGTTTGCCCTTTCCGCCACCAAGTCTTCAACTGCAACCGCAGCTGTACAGAAACCATCAGTCCCTACAGTTCCTTACATGACTGCTCGCATCTTTCAATCCGAATTTACCTACAGTTTCCCAGTGGCGTCGGGGCGCAAGTTCCTGCGTCTGCATTTCTATCCTGCATCATATAATGGTCTGAATGCTTCAGATGCCATCTTCTCAGTAACTTCTGGGGAATTCACCCTCATGAGGAACTTCAGTGCTGCTCTGACGACAGAGGCTCTGAACTACGATTACATGATGAAGGAGTTCTCAGTAAATGTCCCATCTGAAGTGTTGAATGTTACGTTCACCCCATCCCCGAATGCATCCAACTCGTTTGCATTCATCAATGGGATTGAGGTCATTTCGCATCCTGATATCTACAGCACTGATGGAAATGCGATTGTCGTTGGTCAATCCACTGGGTTTGTTATCGACAACAGCACGGCGCTGGAGAATGTTTATCGGCTGAATGTGGGTGGAAACGACATTTCCTCGTCTGGTGATACAGGTCTCTTCAGATCATGGCGTGATGATTCAGTATATATATTTGGTGCAGCAAACGGGGTTACAGAGGTTCCTGATGCAAACACAACGATTGCCTTCCCTCGTGGGTCTCCAAGCTACATTGCCCCTCTTGATGTGTACCGTACCCTGAGATCAATGGGTCCAAATGCTTCTGTTAACATGAATTACAACCTAACTTGGACCTTCAATATTGATTCTGGCTTCTCTTACCTAGTTAGGCTCCATTTCTGTGAAGTAACAGATCTTATAACCAAGATAAATCAAAGAGTTTTTAGTATCTTCCTGAATAATCAGACTGCAGAGGAGGAGGCAGATGTGATTGGATGGGGTGGTGGTACTAACGGAGTCCCCGTTCACAAGGACTATGTTGTCTTTGTTCCTAATGGGTCTCCCCAGCAGGATCTTTGGCTTGAATTGCATCCTAACCCTCGGAATAAGCCCCAGTACTACGATGCTATCTTGAATGGAGTCGAAATATTTAAGGTAAATGATACAACTGGAAGTCTTGCTGGTGTAAATCCAAATCCTCTTCCTAAGACATTAGATGAGTCCTTGGGCAACCAGTCGTCTGGATCTGGTAAAGATAACAAAGGTATTATTGGAGGAGCAGTTGGAGGTGGAATTGCTGCAATTTTTGTTCTTGGTTTGATTGTCTGTCTTGTTGCCCGACGCCAGAGGCAGAAGAAGGATTCTAGCACTAGTGATGGTTGGCTTCCTTTGTCATTGTATGGGAATTCACATTCTTCTGGTTCTGCCAAGACAAACACCACAGGAAGTTACGCCTCCTCCCTGCCATCAAATCTCTGTCGCCACTTTTCAATTGCTGAGATCAAGTCTGCCACTCAGAACTTTGACGAGTCTCGTCTTCTCGGTGTTGGAGGTTTTGGAAAAGTCTACCGTGGAGAGATTGACAGTGGCACAAAAGTGGCAATCAAGCGTGGGAACCCCCTCTCAGAGCAAGGTGTGCATGAATTCCAAACTGAGATTGAGATGCTCTCGAAGCTTCGCCACCGTCACCTAGTCTCTCTCATCGGATACTGTGAAGAGAACTGTGAAATGATCCTTGTATATGATTACATGGCTTATGGAACTCTTCGTGAGCATCTATACAAGACTCAAAAGCCCCCCTTGCCGTGGAAGCAGAGGCTTGAAATCTGCATAGGTGCAGCTCGTGGTTTGCACTATCTGCACACCGGAGCCAAACACACAATTATTCACCGTGATGTCAAGACAACCAACATCCTCTTGGACGAGAAGTGGGTGGCTAAGGTCTCAGATTTTGGTCTGTCAAAAACTGGCCCATCGCTGGATCATACTCATGTCAGCACCGTAGTCAAGGGAAGCTTCGGTTATCTTGATCCTGAGTACTTCAGACGCCAGCAACTGACTGAAAAATCTGATGTTTACTCGTATGGAGTTGTACTTTTCGAGATTATCTGTGCTCGTCCGGCTCTAAACCCTGCACTACCCAAGGAACAAGTCAGCTTAGCTGAGTGGGCTCAGCATTGCTACAGAAAAGGCATCCTCGACCAGATAACGGATCCCTACCTAAAGGGAAAGATAGCTCCAGAGTGCTTCAAAAAATTTGCTGAGACAGCTGTGAAATGTGTTTCAGATATTGGAACCGACCGGCCTTCCATGGGAGACGTGCTGTGGAACCTTGAATTTGCTCTACAGCTGCAGGAGAGTGCGGAGGAAAGCGGGAAGGGCCTTGGAGAGATAGATGTCGAGTCATTCGACGAAGTTACATGTAAGGGGAAGAAGGACCCGGACTCATCCTCAGGTTTTGATGGCAACATGACAGATTCGAAGAGCAGTGGATTGTCGATGAGCATCGGTGGCCGCAGCCTTGCTAGTGAAGACTCGGATGGACTAACTCCGAGTGCTGTGTTTTCTCAGATAATGAATCCCAAAGGGAGGTAATATAAGCAACAAATGCTTTTGCTGTTATAACAATGGGATTTTACTTTGCTGTTAGTCTGATTAACCAAGGGAAGAGGTTTTCTTGATTTTTTGTTTGCTTGTATCTTATTCTTCGTTTTTACATGAATATTTATTTATATCTTGTGTATTCGTTTGTGACCAAACAATTTACCATGCTTTATCTATACTGAAAGATTGTGCAACACGATTAAGTTGTTCGATAATTTTTGCCTAATATGGTGATGTATAGAACTGTGGACTCGTACTCGTTTGGTTGAAATTGTAGACTGGGGAACAAATGAATATAATTAAATCTGAGGGTGTGGTGGAAGATTAAATGAAAATATGAGCAGGGGTGAATAGTGTAAGTATTTGGTTTGATTTTTTGCCTTGAATCGAGTTGAAGTGACTTCACCAACTAACTGAATCCAAATAACCAAACAATTATTTCGCTTTCCTAAAATAATTGAACATTTATTTAGATTTTTTCAAAATGTTTTTTAAATAGATTTTTGTAAAAGAATTGTCGCACAAATTCTCAACGCTAACTGAGCTGGTCGTATTTCACAACAATAATTAGAAAATGACTTTAAATCGAAGAATTTAGAAGACAATAAGAGCTTAAAGGCGTTTTTCAAATTTAGGAAAAACGACAGAAAAACCAGAAAACTTGAATATTTTTATTCGAAAATCAAATTAACTGAACATAAGCACAATGATAGTAGACACGGTCAAACTGTCAAAGCAGGCAAGGGGGATGATGAGATGACAGCTTTTGGACAGCACAACCGGTCATAATTCTTACTCGTATGTTAAAAACGTTTTCTTTCTTTTTTACATGTAAAATAATTAATTGTAAAAAATGAAAAAGGATAAGATCATACATTATTTAAACAATGCAATATTAGTAAGATATCTCAGAAAGGAAAATGTATCATATTTTACAGGTCGGAGGAATATTATGCAATTAAGAAACGTAGTGACTGAAACGTAGGAATATATGCAGCAGCAGATATACACTCTTAAAATTACCCAAATCTTACACACATCATTCCAGTGATTCATGACAATCCACAAAATAGCATCACTCATTGATTTTTTTTACAATTTACACTCACAAGGGAAAAGAGAACAACTACCACCAATTCCTTGAGCCAATGACCAAAATCAACACAAAAGAATCTACTTTTGGCACGGTGGTGCAGCTGAATCTAGTATGGCAATCAACTTCTTCTCTAGTTCTGGCTTGTTTGCACCCACAAGTTTGTCGAGTTGTTGTCCATCTTTGAGGAAGAAAAAGGTTGGAGTTGCCTTTATATCCCATGACGTGCTAAACTCCTGAGCAAACACCAAAACTTAGAGCTTAGACCAGGAATATACTTATTTTTGCAACTTTAAGAAGAAATTACAGCTATTTATGCAATGAATCCGACTTGTCATTTGTTGTCATCTAGGAGGAGAAACTTACAGTAAGTTCATCAACGTCGACTGTGAGACACATTATTGACGGGTGTTTTTCAGATAGCTCGACATAGAAAGGTGCAATTACTCTACAAGGCCCACACCATGTAGCGCTGAAGTTGGCTAGAACCTGTCATATAATTAAATCCATCTTAGGAAGCAAAACACCAAATGTGCTCCAAGCTTTGAGCAGAACAGGAAAAGCTTCCATGATAACGTCAGTTATCATTGTTGGAGTAAACCCTAATGCGTAGATATAATTAAACTAGATTTCACTTCTTCCCATTACTAAAAGTGACTGACTATATAGCATTAAGCACATGCAGTTCCTAATTTGGTTTAAGGAGTAAAAAAAGAGAGAAATACCACAAGCTTCAGCACACTTGGGAGAATCAAAGATGAAGCATGCCTTTGGTATAAGGCACTCAAGGGGAATCTGATTATAAATTGATATAGGTCTCTGCTTTCTCACAGAAGAAAGCAAATATGCATAGGAAGGACATAGGAGGGTTACTAGTCCTCCCTGTGTACAATTTGTAGTCTCTGCCAATACAGGGAGTTGCACAAAATATTAAAGACGAGCTGAAGTTGTAGATTACAACCTGCAAGATGATTAAGGTCACTGACTCTTCTACTAAGGTGTTTACCATCTTCAGAAGTTCGTAGCAATTCAATGGTTCTTTTGAGTGATAAGGAAGAGACTTGCAAAAATGGTATCTAAACATAATAAGATGTATAGATAACTATTTTCTTCATCAAGGGGCCTCGCTTTCGAGAACAGTCACACAGCATTATGTCAAGCAAACAGATTGTCTTGGGTGAGTGCATAGTCAATTCATCCAACAAAAGAGGTCAAGCCAGAGCTAATACTCACAATCTTCCCATCCCTCTTTGCTTCCTCTAGCTTCTGCTCCCAACTTTCCTTGGTTGTGATGAGAATCACATTCCCACCAGTAAATTCAACGTTGTGATCAGAGTCATCCCTCTCCTTGTGATGCTGCATATTATTATGAAGAAATACTAAATGTATCAATAAATGGAAGCAAAATAACACGAGTTATGATCAATCAAGAACGCATTTTTCAGATACAAGATAAAAGGAAAGAATGGGGAAGAGAAGAGAAGCCATAAGATGTAACCAATGGAAAAGGAAAGGCATTATGAGGATACATCATACCTTACGAAAGCAATTCCCCATTATTGGCTGTGGTTGAAATTATATAACGTATTATGAGGGTGCAAGCAATGCGAATCCAGCAAATATCTGCTACAAAAATTACTGCAATCAACGAGAAGCAGCTAAAAGGTGTGATTAAGCTCCCAGTGCGCTTTCAGATCCCTGCACACTAACACGTTGCCCTAATAATTAAAGTCCCAATTTAGCCTAAGAATATCGATGATCCAAAACTGCGCGAGAACAAAAAAACGATGGGGAAGGTGAAGTAAAATTGAGGAGTAGGAGGGGTTTTAGTAAGGGCGCGGTGAGGAATTGGCGTAGATTTGAGGGTGAATTCAGAAATCCGAATATGGTTGAAACCTTGATCTCAACAACGCCTCCAGAGTTAAAAATAAGAAGATACCAATTCCAACGGCGCCAACAATGCAAGAAATTCACAGAAATCGCAGATCTTCCTTCACCACTTGATTCAAAAATCAATTAGGGGAATGGAATTGAATGGAATGGAAGTGCAGATTAGGAATTGGTCGAACGAGACAGATAGAAAGAGAATAAACAACCCTAATTCCCCTAACATTCCATTGCCCACCGAATTCCCTAACCCCACCCCCACCCACCCAGGGTACCCTACCAACGCAATTATTTTGTGCAATATAATTAAAAAAGTTTTACTTTATTTGTGAATTTACCTTCACAAATACTAAATGACAACTTCTATTCTCGACCAAACAATATATTCAAACTTAAATCGTATATATAAATAAAAAACACGTCTCATTAAAATAATCTATTCATTCATGATTCAACTTCACTTCATTATAAAACATTAATCATCTTGAAAGAATAAATAATACATAGATATATGTATGTCTATGGCCACCTATACTGCATCGCAAAATCAGGATCGATGTAGAGCGCGAGGCCCTTATCATTAACCTGCCATAAACAGACTTTGTCCTTACATCTACTCTTGTCTCTATCCCAATCAAAAACATCAAAAGTCCCATGCAAAATCCCCAGAGATAACGAACACGTCGCCACACTTGTCTTTTTTACTAGAACATGAGACTTAAAATCACCCCTTCCCCAAGGCCTCGAATTGAATGTAGCCACGTGCTCCCCATTCGACTTGCAGTCTGCATTCAGAGTCGTTTGGTTTGAAGCGTTATACAGTATTACGGTGCAATCGAACAATGTTAAAGATAGTGCAAAATTGTGAGGATCCAAGAGGTTTTTGAAGGTTGGAAGGCCATGTTGGGTTTATGGTTTTTGTTTAGCTTCTTGTTGACCCAATTTATAGCATTTTCTCGTTGCAGCGGCGCAGTTATTTCACAAAGTCAACATTACTACTCTCCCAGTAAGAATTCATCAAATTATAGATAATCTAGCTAGTCTACGTTAAATCCAAAAAATAGCTTTGTAATTATGTTTTTATGGTGGTGCATCACAAATTATATTTCATTACATACTCAGAAAGGGTGCATTCACAAATGTAATATGTTCATTGTAATAAGTGGTACATTTGAACTAATTGTAGTAAGCATACATTTGTACTAAGTATAAAATTGGTGGAATCAAGGATCACATTACAAATTTACAACAGACTGCATTATTCTTTCGCTTTTAAAACTCAAAGTCGCGCGTAAAGCTAAGCTAAAATCAAAACGGCACCACCAAACACATAGCAACACAACATTCTTGAGCACCAACATAATAATGATGAGGCTGACATCATCTGGTGATAATCCAATATGGTCACACAAAAGTTCACACAACAATAGATCCTAAAACCGACCCACATAATTCAACATCACACAACATTAGATCCTAAAATACCAGACACGAATTCAAGATATGTTCGGTTAATACTTAATACTAGGATGCACTACAACATGACACGACACCACATCTCATCATCACGACATCACCCCATAGCATATTTCTGCGTCCAGCTACGAGCAGTGGACTCATATTCCATCCTGTCAGTGTTGTACATATAAGCTACATCAGGTGCGCATCTATCATGGGGATCTGGATCGCTCAGCAATAAGCAAATCGAAAGGAGCACCTGGTTCAAACCAAAGATATTCGGAAGCAGCATTAGCGAGCGAGCAACATGTATGTGTGTATAATTTAGAGAATGAAATAAACTGTGACATAGCACAATGCACTGATTGAAACTTGAATTTTATGTATTTTAATAACTGAACTCCCGCACCTACACCCAATAGATGCATAAACTCTCCTCGTTGCAGTTAAAAACTATCAAGCATGAGGTTTTTTGTAGCATAAGAAAAATGCAAGCATTTAACAATATATCAACCTATAATTCATTAGATTAGGAGAGGAATATGAAGCATATATACCTTCGAGATGGTAACTGCAGGGCTCCATTCTCCATTAAGGATTTCAAGAAAAAATCTTCCATTATTGATATTAGGGTGGAAAATCTTAGTTTTTTTTTAAAAAAAAAACCTACAGAGTGCAAGATGTTAGAACCCCATTTAGAAAGAAAGAAGATTTCTAAAGGACATGATGATGCCACATCAACATGCTCCAAACACAGGAGTACTTGTTTTGTGGTTATTTTCTTGAATATATTAGATCATGTTCTTTGTTCGATTATTCAAAGATTCCAATTTAAGCTACACTAAAACAAAATATACGAGCAATATAGGATAGACTACTGTTACATAAATCTCAATAAGGAAGCCCTTTCAGTAGTCGATCTATAAGAGGTACTTATGAACAATGTATGGTGAATATACCATAAGCATGAGCTCTGCTTGCTATAATGTGAATATCAAACCCACTCTCATGACTATATTACTAATGAGTAATGATTGTTAAAAATGTTTCATGCACTACCTACGTACTGCTAACAAACAGATACCAGCTATATGCATGATTCTAAGCACTTGCTGTCAGCCTAAATAGATTTCAAAAACGGTTATATTGATTTTACTTCAATGATCGTGCCTGTGCTGCATCAACCAACGAAGCACCAATCAAGTAAAGCTACTGCAGATGTTGTATATGCCCTAAAAGAGTTAATTTGCCATCAACAACGAATTAGCATAGAGAAAGACAGGGGACACACCTTGGGTGGCTTGAAATGGTATTTTGGAGGGACGTGGATTGCGATGAGGAATACAACTCCAGAATACGGAGTGTCCGGGGGCCCCTTGATGGTCACTTGCCAGTGAAACATATCTTCAACAACAGGTTCTGCAGCAATTAAAATCCCTGCTCGCAGTAAGATGGTAAGGCAACAGACATCCCTATTCAGATAGGATAATTTCACATTGCAAGGCGAAAATACTTAACAACAAACTGAAATATGAAGAAATTAAAAAAGAATCCGCTCAGGTAATTGCCGTGTTCACAACCGGTCTAGAGTGTGCACAACCACATATATTAATTTACTAGCCACAGACATGATTCCTTTTCAACTCCAGAATCAAATCAAACATAAAACTACAGAAGCAAGCTCAATCTAGCTAGAGGCTCAGTGATTTAACTTATGAGCAAATATCCATTGCCAACAACAATAAATAATTACGGAGACGATCAATCCCGACGAATAAAACAAATAAGAAAAAAAAATTAATGAGAGTACCGGCATGGTAAGAAGTAGGGGAATCCTTCTGCAGATCCTTGAGTTCCTTCCGTGTATGCTCTAAAGCCATCGCTTGCTCGAGTAGTTAATACAACAAAATTATTACCGCTGGGACAAAATCATAATATGAACAAAATTACACCACCGGGAATTATGCTGGAGAGCAGGATGGTATATTGCATAAATAGCTATAATTGATCAAAAAAAGAAAAAATATGAGTATAAAGATATATAGAGAGAGGGAAACGAAAAATAAAAAGAATGGCGTGCCAATATCGATTAGGGGAAACCGCGGATCGCAGGGGTGTAGTGAAGGTGAAAATTGAGCAAGCCAAACCCTAAATAAACCCCCTTAATTGTGATCGTTCCCTCTTCTCCGCTTTTCTTCTGACACTGCATGCAAAGGCTACGCTTTTGCCAACTCCAGGTGTATCGAGTGATTGGTATTATCGATGAATATTTAAAAACAATGTTAAAAAATGATTATAATGAAAATAGATATCATCAATTCATATTTTTCATCTCCAATTAATATAATTAAATTATACCTTATTCAATAAATTATATTAAGAAAAAATAACAAATTCACTATTTTGTTTGTAGTGATAAAATATATACTAAAATTATCTTTTACTCCGTACTATTAATCTAAATATTTTAAGAGTGAAAATTTATTTTTAGTTTTAAACTATTTTTATTTAATTTTTTTCATATGTATATAAGTATAAATGATTTAAGTCTTGGTTTGGATATATCCCACGCCTAAAATAAGAAGAAACTTGAAGATTCTCGAATTAAAATTCAGACAAAAAGCCACCTCTTTGAATGTTATGCTATTATTACAAGGTTCATAACGATTAACATAAAAATATGAAATAATTTAAATTTAAATATTATTATATTAATAATTATTTATCGTTTATAATTTTATTTTATTATTTTGTATATTCACTTAAATTTCCTTTTTCTTTTAATATTGTTTTATGCATTACTTCCTCGGTCTCCTAATAAGTGTTCCATAAGGGGAAAAAAATTATCTCCTAATAAGTGTCTCATTTCAATTTTCAAGAGTAAAATAATATTAAAGTTTTTATTTTGCCCTTATAATCATTTGAATATTTTTTATTTTTTATAGTTTCAATAGAAATTATTAATTGTATTAGTAGGTGAGTTTTTATGTTTGGAGACACTTATTGGCAAGTAATTTGGTGTGGAAAAAAAAAAGTTTTGGTGTGGAAAAAAAAATGTAAACGTAGGACCCCTGTCCTGTCCTATTTGAGCAGAACAGAATGAAGGCGAATGCCGTTTGAAGCAAAATCTTCCTCCAAAATCTAACTCACACTCATTCAGAGGCTTCACTCTCCAGCGATAACCGACATTTTTTCATTTGGTGTGAGTTTCTGTATTTTTCCCTCTTATCATTTACATTATGATTAATATTTTATGATGCGTTGGAGAATGGAGATGTGGAGTATGTGTTATTGCATCAATTCATTCAACCTTTAATTTCCATATGGATTGGTTCCTGCAATTTATTGTACATGTTGATTGGAATTGCTCGAATTTGCTGCATTCATATTTCTGTACGACGGCGGTAATGTTGCGCATTTGATTTTTTTTTTCTTTTTTTCATTCATAAGCGAAACTGATGTTCTCGGTACTTGTTTGGGAAGACTCCTTTATCGATCTGATTTACGTGTGATTTTACATAGCTCAGGGAACTAGAAGGTTGTACTTTTATCTGGCTTAACTAGGTTGTAGGAAATACATCGTGAGCTCAGTTATTATTTCCATGTGAAAAACAAATGCTTTATGTATGGTCATTGAAGTGCCATTTCAATTCACATTTCTGTTCTTTTCGTTTTCTGTTTTGATTTTGACTTTTCTGCTTCTGTGCCAAATCACACACTCAAATTTCCGATCTTTATGTTTACAGTTTTTGTTCACATCCTGATAACGTAAGACCTTGAATAGTTTTGATGATGATATTTTCCTTTTATTATGAAAAAGTTATTATTTCTCGATAGTTGCTTGAGCTTCTTCCTGTTTGGGGTTCGCCCCTTTTATTTGTCAGTACCTGACTTTATCCACTAATGGAGGATGAGAAGAAGAGGAGGAAGAAGAACAAGAAGAACAACAAGAAGCAAGCCAATGAACCAGCTGAAAATGACAAACTTGGTGCTAAGGAATCAACTTCTGATAGTCACAGCCACGTGCAAGAGATAGGAGAGACGGAGAATAATGGCATTCAAGTGTCACAGATTGCAGATGCACAAACTGATACTATTGGGCATGCAACTGCAGATGAGGATGGATGCCTTGCCATTGGCACTGAAGTAGTAAGATTACTTTCATTTCGGCATGTGATTTAATGGCTATATGTGTTTTTGAGCTGAAACCTGAAAGTGTGATTGTATTTCATCTTTCATCCCTGTTCTCTCGCACCACCTTTCTTTACAGATAAATCTGGCTGAAGTTCAAAAACAGCACTGTCTGGATAGAGAGGTAAGCATATGGTTTTACTATCTATTAATCTGAGTCATTTTAGTGTGTGATTTCTTGTTTTTAAGATTTTGAGGAAAACTGCTAATATGAAGAATCATATAGGCCACTCTTGAAGACAACATTGGAGAACTTAAGGCTGAAAAGGATGCTCAAGTACAAAGAGAGGTGGTCTGAATTCAAGAGTTTTGACATTTCAGAATTTTTTAACTTCTAGTTTTCCCTCATCATTTTTATCGTTCTGGTTATATTCTTCTGCATATGTACATATGTGTTCGAGTTTTAAGTATTTATATATTCTGATGTCAAAATGTCCATTTCATATGCTCTTACAGGTTTGCCTTCAGGTAAAAATTAAACAGTTGATAAAGGAAAATGATGAGAATTCAGAGAAGGAGGTAATTTACATTTGGGTCCGTCACTTGTGAATGCATATTTTTAGAGTTGTCATTGGCTCTTTGAGTAGAGTCATGATTTGTCCCTCTGGATGAGATCATGACTATTTTTCTTTGACAGGCTAGTGAAAGTAAAAAAAATCGGCAGTTGTGTGAGGAAAAGAATGCATCTTTGCATAACGAGGTAGTGGATTATTTTTCCACAGAAGACAGCTTTCTTTTAGAGTTTTATTGTGGATGCCTTGAGACCCAAACCTCTTTTATATAGACTGCAACTCAGAAGGTAGCAGTTTGTAACCATGGTTGCTTACTTGCTTGTACAGGCTATGTTAAAGGAGAGACTGGAAGAGTTGGAAAAGGAAAATGGTGCATTGTCCCGGAAACAGGTAATCTTATATTAATAAAATATGCTGATTTTGTTGAATTCTTTGAATTGCATGTATCATGTATGTCATCTTTCCCCTCTCTCTTTATGTTTTCATTTGTTTTTTAATATAATAGCTGTAGATAAATTTTATGCTTTTTACAGGATAGTCTTGAACAGGCAATTCAACAATTACAAAGGGAAATGAATTCTCAACTGCAGAAAGAGGTAATACTACATTCTTAGATTTTCCAATGGTTAAGGTTTGTGGTAATCAAAACCAAAAGCCCCAAGTTCATGTTCTATTCTTTTGATTGATTTTTTTTTTTCGTTTTTCTTCCAGACGTAAATCTGCTTTACATTTTCATCTGTTTCGTTTTTGGGTTTTTGCTAGATTTTGTATGTCCTGACAATTTCCATAACTTTTAGGCTAGTCTGGAGAAGGAGATTGTAGGACTGAAGGGTGAAAAGGATTCATGGGTCCAGATAGAGGTGATCCTCAAACTATTCTGACATCCCAAAGTTTGGGAATGCATAATATATTGTCACATTAAAATCAGTTATTTATGGGAAATATCAGTGTCATTATTTCCTAAATACCACAACCACTTCACCAGTATTTTCACTTCTGTTGTGCAGGCTGATTTCAGGGTAAAGTGTAGTCAGTTGGTGGATGAGGCTTTATTATTAAATTCGAAAGTGGTAAAACTGAGTCTTAGTTAACTTAAATTTAAACTTAAACTAGTTTGGTCTTCATCTGAAATAAAATAGTTTCAAGAAATTAACTTACACTTGAACGCAGATGAGCCTAGAGAAAACGACAGAACAGATGGAAAGAGATAGAGATTCCTGGATCCTAAAAGAGGTATACAGCTGGAAAGAGAGAGAGATATCACTATATAAGTGCTGTACATTCATAGAGATGAGTTTTGAGGACATTAATTTTCTATATTGCCCTTGCACTTATGACAGAACTCAGCCAACGAATCTATTGCCAGCCTGACAACCGAAAACGCCAAAGTAAGAGCTAAGGTACCAGTCTCAGTGGCATATGTTAATTGTAATGAAATAGTTAAACAGTAACTATTCAGCAATTTGAAGATTTATTTCTTGCCTATATAACATTATTGGTTAATCAGCAAGTGAAGATTGTTTTCTCATAGTTATTCCACTGTTCTAGTGATTAGTTAGCAGCAGAGCCAATAGGCCCTTGATATTTTATTGAATTTTGTTAAGACTTTTCCATAGGTTGTAGCATACTTTAGAAGAGAAATGAAGACTTCTTATTTTCACATCAAAATACATGGAATGATCTATGAGTGAAAAAAGAGGCTTCTTTTTTTCTTTTTTTTTCATGTTTACCATACCTCTGTTTTTGGTAAATTTATTTTATTAGAACTCCCGCAAATGAGTAGGACTTTTCTGCATAAGTAAAATGTTACTCCTTAGACCTAATTACCCATAATCTCCTTATATATTCTGATAGTAGAACTTAAAATCAGAGCATGGCAGGTGCAGGAGCTAGAGCTATCAAGGGAGAGTCTCTACAGTGAAACACAAGAGTTGAAAGAACTTATTTCCAGTCTACAGTTACGGATCAACAACCTCGAGGTGGAAAAACAGGTAGCAAGATGTCTCTTCTCACCTTCTGTTTGTTATCATGATTGTCTATATACTGTAGTTGCCTTGGTTTGGCTACATTTTGGTGAATTTTTATTTCTTGACTCAAGACTTCAGAAAATGGTCATGCAAACAGCAAGGCAGAAGCTGCTAATGCGCTGGTTGAAAAATTGGTTGCAGAAAATTCAGAGCTGGTTGAAAAGGTGCATAACCTATCTATTAATGGTCGTTCGTGGTTTCAGTTGTGATAGGATGATTTATGCCTGTGATTGGGCTATGGCTTTAAGTCCCAGCCACGTGTGGACAAGAAGTATTTGTTTATATTGACTATGCTGTGTAGCTACATTAATTGTTGAATTCTTCAGGTAAATGACTTGTATGCGGAGCTTGAACAGAGAGTTGTAATAACCGAACAATATCCTTCTGATGGCTCTGTTCCGGGGACTATAACTGCTCGATATGGTTTGGCAGTAGGTGCTGGTGACAGGCACACTACTGATCATCAGGAGGCTTCTGGTTCAATCTCTAAAACTAGTAAGATGATCACCGTCTCAGACAGCACCCAGTCTTTGGAAGATGTCACGTTCAAAGATGATAGGAACAATGAGCTTGTGAATGTGAAACCTGGCGTTGCATATTCTTCAGAAATAATAGAGGAAGACGAAATTGTGCAAATCCCGTTGGATGAGAGTGAAGTGAATGAAACTAATATGGAGGTGGCTCAGGATGTTGAGAGTGTGGATGTCTCACTCACCGATGCACCATTGGTTGGCGCCCCGTTCCGTTTGATCTCTTTTGTAGCTAGATATGTTAGTGGAGCTGATTTAGTGAATAAGAGCTCTGGTAAATAAGGCTAGATAGGGCAAAGCCGCTGCCAACAGAGATTTGTGTGGATCTGTATCGGATCTTTTGCATCGTTTTTGGAATAGAAAGAGATATACTAAGTAGAGTTATCACATTCATACAGAGTTTTACTACAATATAATGCCAGCAGAGTTAAAAATTATATAGATTTCACGCCGTACGAGGAAGTCCATCTTGGATGAGGTTGTCAGAATGATTGAGGAACTACGGCAGCTTTCTGATTCCGGCAACCGCCATCGTCAGACAACATCAGGCGCCAGTCCTACATTGTAAACGATATAATTTTTATGATTCTATTTAACATCACTTCTATCTAACATTATTATTTATCTTAAATAATCATATTAAATATTATTAAATGTAATATTTATTCGGGTTGATTAAATAATTAATTTTTATCAAACAAATAAATAATCAATTTTTAAAATTTTATTTTTAAATTACGATATAAAGTGATTATGTATCAATAAATTTTACATGAGATGAATTTTTATGTAATACGTATATTCTGCAACGATATAATTTTATGTTCTAACATCACTTATATCAGCATTATTATTTACCTTAAATAATCATATTAAATATTATTAATTATAATATTTATTTGATTTGATCAAATAATTAATTTTTATCAAACAAATAAAGAGTCAATTTTTAAAATTTTATTTTAAATTACAATATAAAGTGATTATGTACTTATAAATTTGACACGGAATGAGTCTTTATGTAACACGTATATTTTGCAACGAGAGTAATTTTTCATTTAAAAATTACATTAACTTCCATAATTCGAAAATGTTACAAGAGAACAATAAAGTAAAATGGTTTCATGTATGTGTATCCGCCCCTGCCACCAATCACTGCAAGAAGCCAAAATTACAAGAAGAAAAAAGGGTAGAGAATTTTCCAAGTGAAAATGGATAAGAAGATGTCTCCCTCAAATGGGGAGATGATGACATACAATATAAGCTCGTAGCAGCACATTATGACCTTTTTTACGTTCTTTATAATCAGCCCATACAAGATATGTATATCACATTTCTTCTGTCCATGAAAATTAAATAATAAAATCCGGCAAGAATTTCGACTACAACAATGTAGTCGGCTCTCGCTGTAAAGGTTCAAATGGTTCTGGGAGAAGTTCAAATCCATTGTCAAAGAGGGAACCTTGTTCCGACTTATCATCAATACTATGCAGCCAGTTTGTGTTCTTCAGATCCTCTTTCAGAAGAATCATGTCGTATCGTGAACTCTCGTAAATATCGGTGCTGCTCAATTTTGCACTACACTGAGAAGAGGACCTTTCTTCCTCACTCCCACTTTCAGAATATCGGTGACCGTTTTCTACAAAGGCGTTGCCGGATGGTGGTTGTATTTTCTGGTTGGTGGATCTAATGCTTTGAGGGAACAGATTTGAACCTGTAACAGGACGGAACCCGTTGTTTCCATTTCGTATGTCCTGCAATTAAATGGGGGCATATTTGAGGTTAATCATACCACATTTATAGGAAATAATGATAATCTATACTCGAACAGAGGTCATGAAAAAAAAATAGTGATGATCTTGGGCCTCTTACAAAAGATGGATTAGAGAATGAAGAGCCAAGCCAGTTAGATAGGATAATAGCAAGAAACTAAAAAAATCATTCAAAAATTTAAAATAGTTGGAAGGAAGAATTAGAAGTTGAAGGGATGTAAGAGATGAGTACCATATGTCGTATGGCCATATCCAGAGATTTCTTTGAGATTGTACGGCCAAATCCTGTGCTATCTGTGGATGTCTTTGCAGGTTTCCGTGTTGACAACTCTCTCCTTGAGTCCACAGCATCATTCACCGATCCATTGGAGAGTGTTCGGCTCCTTCCTGCAGGTTCTGTGACTCTTCCTCTGGTTACGATAGGAGATGACTGTCGCCTCGCTGCACTGTTTGTCATAGGCTCCACATTCCCCTTTCCAGTGAGAGCTACACCAGGTCTGGACCTCCCAGCAGATATTGGTCTGTCGGGCAAAGTCGTTCTAAGGTTCGGCGGTGTATCATGTGGAAAATCAGCGAGTACAATTGGCTGTGGTGGAGCCCGAACTCGTGGTCCAGGGGAGCTTGGTCGTGAAACCGAGGTAACAGTTTTCCCATTTGTGAGACTGCGACCACCAGGAGTTGAAGGCCCAGATACAGGAGAATAAGATGATGGCACGGAATTTCGACGAGTAGGAGTTGATGGCCTTGACATAGTTCGAGGAGCAGGAGAATTCAAGTTTGCAGAAATTTGAGGCCTAGAAGTAGGAGTAGATGGTCTGGAGTTTTGGGTTCCTCTTGGTTTATCTGTCGAAGAAGTACCGAGTATAGGACGGGGTTTAGAAGGAGTTGAAGATCTTGACACCGACGGGCGCGCAGAAGGGGTAGAAGGCCTTGATGATGAGCGGTTGCTAGGAGTAGATGGTCTGATATAAGATGAAACAGAAGCAGAACTTGTGTTGAGAATGTTGGTTGATTTATTAGAATAGTTGCTATACTGGGAACTAGAAACTGAAGGTCTGGTCACAGAACTACTTCGAATGGGTTTTGTCACATGATTATTTTCTGAATGAGACACGGATAACTGGAATAGAAAAAGTTGTTTTAGTTAACATTCCACAAAGGTAGTAAATACTATAAAGCTGATAAGACTACCTATTCCATATTAGTTTGGTTCGCTCAGCAAGGGTAAAGTAAATGAGAGAAATAGCAAGTAATGTTTAGCAAAAATAACAAAATAAAACTGAAAGCATTTATAATCGACACAAAAGCAGCAGGAAGAAAGCGTCAAAATCTGTGCTGGAAGCTCGTATGACATAGCAAGGCAGATTGGCATACCCGTGAAGTTTTGGCTGTCGAGGTTGATCGGACCAATGGACCACTCCTCGGAGCCATAAGACCGGTATGTGAAGAATTTCCATCAAAAGAAGAGCCCAGTGGAGTTCCAGGAGGAGTAAGAAGCCTATTAGGTAAAGGAAATTAGGATTAACTGATAGAAGCGATCCAACAAGAAAAATTTAATTGCCCTCCTATAACTAGAATTATATTCTTAACATACAAAATATTCATCTAAATGAATTACATGATCTTCAGATTCAGGCTCCAAAGTAATGTCTGTTGGTAGTGAATAATGATTCAGCCTGAGCCAGATTATTGATTTTGAAAACGTACTACACTAACACTACGACTTTAAAATTTTCAAGTATTCGAGAAAGACAATGTCTAAGACTTTTATGGTTAATCTAAGCAAAAAATTCATGATCAATATCAAGTCTTCTTTAAGGCTATAAAGGGATTCTCATCTGAAAAGTTCATGAATAATCCATACCAAGTTTGCAATTACACAAGAATAAGATTGATCAAACTATTTACACATATTAATTATCAAGCTATCTGATAGGCATAAGTGCAAATATCTTGTATCAGCAGCGTATCCATGGCATTATGTTAAATAAAACCAACGGTTTCGTCACTAAAATTAATGAAAGACGGATACAACTCGAAATTATTAGGAAGCTCGATGAGGTGAAAAGAAACAATTATTGAGGTGATAACATCAGGCTGTAAGCTAGATCTGGTCATAAATATGGACAAACAATAATCCGACAATGATAATAGTAATAATGAAGAAGAACAAGGATTGATAGAATTACCAATCATAGTCGTGCTTGCCTCCATCAGCCGATGACAATAAATCATCCAATCCACTCTTCCCCGGTTTCGCAGATCCAAGCGAAAGCCTCCCCAATTTCACCGACGCTGAACTCAAAAATCAGCCCGAAATCAACAAAATGGAAAAAATAAAAACAAAAAGTGGCCACGAACATAACTGTAAATCGACGACTGCATAATGGTTAAGGAAACAATCGTTTTCCAACTAGTTGCCAAAGTCCTATTTATATTTATTAGCGTATACATTGCCAAAAATAAAATAAAATGGAGCACAATATTTTCGCGCGGAATATCTGCATCAGTTCCAGTCAACATTAACGTGATTCAATTCGGCGTTCGGTGGAGTATAGACAGATAAAATATCTATATGGAGGTGAATATACCATCGGGATCGTCGGAGGGGGCGACGGAGAGGCTGCGGCGGCTCTTGGAGAAGAGATCTAGAGCGTCGTCGTTGGATACCTTTGAATTAGGAACTCCGGTGAGGCTATTGCCTCGGCGGTGGTTGAGAGGGATGTTGCGTCCGGCGCCGATGACAGATTCTCTCAAGGTTCGATTCATTGGGAGGGAGATATGGAAATGAGTCAAAGGAGGAAGAAAAGCATGCGCGTCGGGCGTGGAGTGGACTGGAAAGGAGACGAAAGAGTAGCACGCAATGCGTGACTCAGTAGAGAGAGAGAGAGAGAGAGAAAGTGTCACGGAAGAAGGAAAGACTAGTGAGTTTGATTGGTGGATGAGCAGTAGTAGATATTAGTTATGGTGTCGACTGTCGACGACGTAGTAAAATGAAGGACGAATGATGGTGAAGGTGAGTCAGAGCGAGCGAGCGAGTAGCTAGTGAGCTACAATACTGGGTCGACTCGAGTGGAGAGGAGGAGGCAAACGCATGTTCCTTCACACTACAATTTTACACTTCCAAATTACACAAAACACCTCATTCCTCATTTCTCTCTCTCATTTATTTGTAATCATATAAAATATGTTTGGAGATTAGCCAGCTAGTCTCATCAGATGAGATCTCGCTCCTAATTTAATTTACTCACCTTATAAAGTTCTATTTTACTATTCATATTCATCATCTTACGTGATCATATCTTGAAATTCTCAAAATTTTAGTTTTTAATTTACCTTATTCTTCGGGACTAAGTCTGACCATTATGTGAATTTGGAATTATCAATGTTTGTAATTTTAAGATCAAATTCTAGATAAATAAACCAAACTTTCAAAATTTGCAATCCAAAATTTGATAGTTAAACAACTATTACAATATCCGTTATTCCCTAAATTTTAGGACGACTACCTAATGAATCCCTTGAGAATTATCAGATGATGAAATATAGATAGAATTCTTGAATAGCATTTTCTCTATAAAAACATAAAAGTAGGATCTAAAAAGTGAATGGGGAAACTATACCCTAACGTGGCCCATTAATTTCACTGCCACAAATCCTTGGATCTTACAATTATTTTAGCGAAGAAACCATCTTCCATCATAACCTATTCCATGTGGGTTGCTTCATCATTATCTCACTCTTTTTCATGCCAATGATTTTCACTTTTTCTTATTTCCATTTTCTCCCACATCTAATTCCATCATGCACCTTTCATAGACACCGCTATAATTGGACAGTTTAGTTTGTTGATGGTGCAATTCAAGTTGGTAATCATGAATTAATATGTGGAAATGTCTATATAGAAATGGAACGTTTGAGAAACTCCGATTCAGATACGTCTCTACCTTTTTTTTTCCTTTTAATTTATTTGAGTAAAAATGTGTGGTGGGTGAAAGTCAGAAATGGTGTCTATAATATAGGGCTAGGAGATTCTGGATAATATTAAAAGATAAAATTAAATAAATATGAGTAGTAGTAAGTATTTGGGAGAGAGTCAAAGGAGATGGGTGGGGCCCCTAGTTCATAATTGCCGGTTTTGGCGGGTAAGAAACTAAGAATAGATTAATACTTATTAGGTGACGAAATTTGTACAGCAGTAACTGGAATTGAATGCTTCAAATTATTGTAATCACAGGTACACCAACATAAAGCGTGGTATGGGATTTATTACTTTCGTCCAAATGTTTAGAGTTTGTCTACAATTTCTTTTTCAAATTACATGATAACCTAACCCTAATAAAGGGAAGTTCCATAGTACTTGAGATGTATGAAAGCAATGACTAAGATTCATTTTAAACAAAAATCATTTTTTAATTTTATAAATAATACTTCCTCCGTTTCACTAAACATGACACACTTTCCTTATTGGGACGTCTCACTAAACTTGACACATTCCATAAATAATAAAAGTTATCTCTTCAAAAAGACGTGGACCCTACCACATTTATCACTCTTACACACTACTTTATACACTCTCCTTGAAAAAAAAAGTATCATGTTTAATGGGACATAATGAGTAATAATTTAAAAATAAAATTTATGAATAATTTTTTTTAGCAGAAAACATACATTAGATGTATGATGGAACTTTCCCTACATAGGAGCTATGTATGTAGCGATTTAGAGTTGGATTATAGTAGTGGTGACACTTGATTCCATGTTCCTCAAAATAAAAGAAACAAGAATTGTGTGATGGTTCCGATTGAAAGAGATACATGATGGTCCATCCTTCCATACCAAACCAAAGCCCCATCTCCATTTAATTATTTTTGGGAGCACAACAGAACATTCAAACGGGGGAATACGACAGCATTTAAATGGATGTATCCTAATCCTGTAACTATATCTCTACTCCCTTAAAGAGTTTTAAAGGCGAACAAATGCTACAAAATTAAACCTACTCCCCCACATTATATGTGTGGAGTCGGTTGCAATAACCCATATGCATGTATGCATTTAATTCAAAGTACAAATAATGCATAATGCATTTCTCCTGCAACTAAATAAAGTATGGACAGATTCTTCACCTTATCAAAACACAAGCATAGAAAAATAAGTTTCTGATTCACATTAGAAGTGAGCCCACTTGTACAAAGGAACTGTAGCCCCCATCCTATTCTTCCTTACAAGTAAAGAATAAAGATAACTCCACCCCACACCCCTCTCACTCCTAATATTCATATTACATGTTGTGCACCACATGTGTAGAGATAAAATATCACAATGACACACCCTTATACACTCTTGCTCAAAATTTGAATAAACACCAAGACAAAAGCTAAGCAATTCTTTCTACTCAGATATTAAATTAGCACAAACATGTATTCGACTCAGAAAATATATTAAATGAACTGGAACAAAGACAAATATATTCTGGATACATAGGTGTTAGTTACAGTATCCATAGTAATACAAAGCCAGATAAAATAAGTGCAATTACTTGTAAAATTCAAAATCAGTGTCGGGCTTCTTAACATTGCCTCTGTATCCCTTCTCGAAATCCTTGGGAAGTATGACATAGCGGTTTTTCCTCACAGCATGCAGACCTGCCTCCTGACATATAGCAGCAATCTGCATACAACCACCAAATTCCAATGTATCTAAGAACTGTGCGATCTTTTAGGGGACAGAAAATGTATCAATTGAATGCTATTTGATAAAACATTTTATTGTAAAAAGCAAATACTCATGCAAGGGAACTTCCCAAGCCAAAATTTAAGTAAGATAACATGTCAGGAGGTTCTAGAAACTGCAGGAGGATTGTTAAGTATGTAACAGAAAGTTACAGAATGCAAGAAACAAACCTCAGCAGCACTTATTTTATCAGGTCGTGAGACATAGTCCTCCAAGTCCACTTCATCACTTAAGTTCATTTTGGCAGTACAAACCTGCTCGAAACAACAAAAAACAGATGGATTACATTTAAATCCCAGAAAAAATCATCAGAGAATATTGAGGGGGAGAAGACTGTTTCATCATGTAACGGAGATGGATTGAGAAGATGCTCATTCCATTTGAAAAGGTCCAAAAGGATAAGTGATTAAAGAAAATTTAAACTAACTCCAGGTGAGAAGTGATCGCGATATAGTTTTCACCAAAAAACAACTAACCTGGAAAACAAGTCTCTTCTGGCGTCTATCAGGCAAAGGAAATTCAATTTTACGATCAAGTCTACCAGGACGGAGAAGAGCTGGGTCTAAAGTGTCAGCACGATTAGTGGCCATGATGACCTTCACATTCACAGTTTGATCAAATCCATCCATCTACCAGAGCATAAACCAATGACCAATGGGCATAGGTTAAGAAAACTGAAAATTAATACATACTAGTACTACTGCTACAGATAATAATATATTAATAAAAGTGATTATCATTATTTCTAAAATTATTAATGGAGCGGTGCCCCTGGAGCCATAGGCACAAGGCACGAGGGGTTCCCTTAAAAGCATTGATGATAAAAAATTATAATATCCAGAATTCATTAACATATTAAGTTCACCTATAATAGTGTCCCGTTAACAAGTAAACTATAAATTAATTTATAGTCAAAATATTGCAGACAACCATCTCAGTGATTAGAGTCAAAAGCTGGAAGACCAATCAACTTCATAAAACTACCCCACTATGAATTACAAGAGTTAAATTTTTCACTCTTAAAAATGAGTGATCCATAAAAGACTAGCACAAATTTAGGTACCTGATTAAGAAGTTCCATAAGAATTCTTTGAACCTCTCTATCAGCTCCAGTTTGGGCATCAAAACGTGCTGTTGCAATGGCATCTACCTCATCTATAAAGATAATTGCAGGTGCGTTCTCCTTGGCAAGACGAAACACATCACGGACCATTCTAGGACCCTAAAATTCCAACAGAAAAAGTAGTTATGCTTGTGCTCAAGTTTGAAATGGAATAATTAGATAAAGATTGCCATTATCACACTGAAACCAAGCAGTGAGCAGGTGAAACAATTATTCGGAGTACCTCTCCGAGATATTTTTGAACAAACTCTGAACCCACAACTCTAATGAAAGCTGCGGTTGTGTGGTTAGCAACAGCCTTTGCAAGCATGGTTTTTCCTGTGCCAGGAGGACCATACAGTAACACACCACGAGGAGGATCAATACCAATCTGCTTGTACAGTTCATGGTGAGTGAGAGGTAATTCAACAGCTTCACGAATCTCTTGCTTTTGAATATCACATCCACCAATGTCCTGATCAATGATAAACAGGAAATGTCATACAAGAAAAGCTTTGAAGCTAGAAAACAAAAGGCAAGCAATAATATCTATCAAAAGTGCTGTGTATCTTATTTTTGAAAAACTTGTTACCAAAACTCTCGGCTCTGATTATTATCTGGCATAAATACAATCCTTTCAAAACTAGGAATGTCATCCCCCACCCAAATAAATAAGACAATAATTAAATTAAGGAAGGTCAAATATAATGTAAAAAAATAAAACTTCAGAGCAATCAGAGAGAGAAAGAGGCTTATGAATTGTCATGAGACTCCATATATCTTGCTCTCCAATCTGGCCCTCATCCAGAATATGTAGAAGCAAGAGTCCAAGCTCGTCATGATTTATTGAAAATTATAATAAACAAGTAAGAAGTTATCTCTTGGTCAGCATGAGAACCCTGTAAGATTGGGTCGGAAAGTAGTATTCTACGCGTAATAATAACTTGTATGTATTCCTCCGTGACACACAGTGTGGCGGCAATAATAATATAATACTATTAATCTTCTAAGAACGGCGTCGAACGCAATATTTCCAAGTGCAACAACTTTTTAAGATTTGTTGAGGTATCTAACCAATTGGATTAATGGATAATAAATGAGGGGAGAGGAACTAAAAGTAATCCTGTTAATTTTATACCATCTAATTACATATTTACAAGTAAATGGATACTAAGAAGTTCTGGAAAGTCCAAATTGCAGCTGAAAGGCTCGAAGGGAAAGAGGTAATAGTTTCAAATATAAAAACATGAACTAAGGGGAAAACTCCCACATCTGAGTGATAAAGATTAAAAGGGCCATGGGGGATATCCGGATTGATATTTCGCAAGAAACTACTTATTCTACTACGGCAAAGACCTAACTGTGACAATACCGGAATCTACACCTATCCCGCATTTCAACTAGTTCAAGAAATTTAATCAAACATAACATCCCCAGTTCATCAAATATAACAAGCAATCTTACAACTAATTAGTCGAATATATAGCAAAATTCAACAGGAAAACATATCAAGTGAAAAGACTGACAGTGTAAGTGACATCAGGCTTCTCGGATTGGCTGAGAAGGGATATGCTGGAGTCAGCCTCCGGGGGCAACACGTCGACCAAGGCGTTGGAATGGCGGTGCAGAGCGACAGAGGCGGAGGGTTTGAGGAGCTCGCGATTGATGGTGCTCAGGATTCGGACGTAGTAATTCGACCCGGTGGTGGACCCAACGATGCCGTTGTTCTGATCAACCATTTCCATGAATTGCCCAATAACCAAGGGCACAGATTGAATCCTCTTCACCTCCTCCTGCGCTCTCAGGAGCTCCCGCTTCAGGTTCTTCAATTCATCCTTGACGTACTCCTCTTGAATATCTATGAATTCAATCTGCCGCTGCAGAGATTTAAGGCGGCCGTACAAATCATCCTCCTCGACGGCGGAGGCATCAGATTTGATGGCCGGATGAGACGGCGGAGGCTCGGAGATGGGGATAGGCTTAGGATCAACCACCATTGCGGACGCTGCCATTGTTTATCTAAGATCTTGCTTCTGCTTCCGATTAGGGTTATGTTTCTCTCCGTTAAATTCTCTTTCGGTATTCTTTTCACAGTTGATGCCTTGCTGAGGACGAAATCGTTGGGAGGAGTTCAAGGAATTTTTGGGTTTTGGGCTTTAAATTATACGTAGGCTCTCACTTTTTATAAACGTTAAATGATGGGCTATTCTCCATAAGGCCCAAGCAGCAAAGGAGGCCCAAATAATAACTTCTTTTGGTTGCTCGAGACGTGGGTGGTGAATAACGAGCTCTGATTGGCTGGGCTAGTATCCTTACCTAATTAACTACTAACACTAAACATTCATATAAATAAACATATTAAAAAGTTGATAGGATTACATATGTGGGCAGTCAAGTCATGATCACTTATATATAGGCAATATCTGATAATAAATCATCATTAATCTTTGCTGGTACCCTAAAAGTTCATCTCCCTTTTCAGTTTTGGGGATAAAATTTTAATTCAAACGCTAGTTATCCCATCCTCAATTTTAATTTTGGATTACTAAGAAAAGTGTAATACACTAATACTGAATTACAGTTGAGACAGCGGTGCAACAGATGTTATAAAAATAGGCAACAAAGAGAATCAAATAGGGGTGACGTGTGGTGGATGCATGGTGATATCCTCGTGGAGCCTGTAGGTAATTATACGGGTGTAAACGAGCCGAGCCGAGCCGAGCCGAGCCGAACATCAGCTTGCTCGAGCTCGGCTCGCTTAAAATATGGTATGTTCGAGCTCGAGCTGAGCAGAGCCGAACATCAGCTTGCTCGAGCTTGGCTCGTTTAAAATATGGTATGTTCGAGATCGGCTCTCTTAAGCTCGTTTAAAGATCGAGCTCGTATAAACTCGTTAACATGCTTAATTCCAAGAGCTCGAGCTCGTGTAAAGCTCGGGTCGAGTTCGTGTAAAGCTCGAATTCATCATACTTTGGACAGAAAACCTGATTAAATAGAGGCAACATTATGTTTCCAACGAACATGTTCGTATAATAAGCTCGCGAACATGTTCGCGAACTATCGAACACGAACATGTTCGCGAGCCCAACGAGCCGAACATTACCAAGCTCGAGCTCGGCTCGATAAAATTTTCGAGCTCGAAATCAGGCTCGAGTTCGGCTCGTTTATAAACAAATCGAGTTCCGAACGAGCTTTTTTCGAGCCGAGCCTCGAATAGCTCGCGAGTAGCTCTGTTCGTTTACAGTCCTAGCTAATTATATATATATATATATATGCCCTATGACGCCAATGCCACTCCCCCCCTCTCTCTCTCTCTCACAGTCAACAAATTGTAATGGCCCCTACGGCTACGGTCCTACCCGACAAAACGAGTTGGTCTAATTTGAGTGTTCTTGTGTTGTAATAAAAGAGTAAAAGCTTGATTCAATTATGGTTGGCCCGGCCTAAGCATTTTGACAAATGATAATGCTTCATGTGAGCATATACATTGAATGTATTTCATGGTGAGTTGTAGCCCACTACATGAGACCTAATCAGCTCGAGTACAATTTTTGGGCCCTTTAATATTTTCGATTTTTTGTCAAATTAGTATGATTTATACTTCGACTTCGCCGGATAGCGCATGATTGTATTATCAATATTCAGATAAGGCTTTTGCCAAAAAATAAATAAATAAATTTAGTGTGGTGGATGATCCAATATTTTTCAAACATAGATTATTAGAAGGTATATATGTATGGGCCTTTTATGGCATTTCTTTCCGGCTTCCTTCTTAGAAAAATCGCACCTGACATTTCCGAAGGCGGCTTGGACAGATGCTCTCTCTATCTCTATCTCTGTCTCACACACACACACACACTCGTGGAAGCAAATGAAATCAGATTCTGAGTTTTGGATAAGGCATATTCATGAGTTAGTATATATGGTGCAAAACTATATGACTGTGTAGTTTGGTATCTTTCATTTTCACACCACATCATGGTGTTAAATATAATATTGTAAAGTTTTGGAATATGAAAGTATTGTTAGCAATGCAGAATATTTATTGGTGCCCTCTAATTTCGGTGACTTTGTTTATGAATAACTAATCATGAGTGGAGAATGGTCGAATTTGATTCGGATGCAAACTATGGTACAAACAAATTCGACTTAAAACCCACCCCATTGTACATCAAATTATACAAGACTTTTATTTTTCTTCTTAATTAATATGTCCTTTTTGTTACATTGACAAGAGGGAATGAATGCAAGCGGTATTATTAAATTAAATTAAATAAAAATGGGAGCATGAGTGCATGAGTATTGGTACGCTTGTGTTGTGTGCAGAGTGCAGTGTGGCTTTTGAGTGGGATTCATAATTTCTTACAAATTCTCCACCTTTCCATCTTGATTCAGCACTAAATTCCTCAACTTGATCCAATAATTGTTTTATATATTTCCAATTTGGAATTAACAAACAGTGGCTGAATTCATCTCGACAAATTGAGACAGCCACGTGGAAGCTGCACTGAAAAGATCCTACTCCCTTTTCCTTTCTATATATTCTTCACCAAATTTGTCCTTTCTATATGTATTAATTTCTCGGAAGAAGCAGAAGAGAAGAAGAAAAACAGTAGACTAGACTAGAGAAGAAAGGCTCCTTCGCTATCCGCCATTGACTTATCTTCCCCCTAAGGTACGTCTTGCTCAATTTTCTCATGCTATATTTCTATAAATACATTAATTAATTCGATTCCTCTCCAGTTGCCACCCCTGCTCTTCGTGCTATTCTGTGAATGCACTTGCGTGTGAGCGTGAGCGTGTGTTGTGTGCGCAGTGCGCGCGCATTTTTGTTTATTGGCGGGAAAATTAATTGGATTTAGTATATAAAAATGTTTGGGTGGGTCATGCAGAGAATGAGGGAGGCGGTGGCACTGGTGTTCCTAGCGATCTGCTCGAAGGCGGCGGCGCAGTGGTGGCCGCGGAGCCAGGCGGCAGAGGAGGCGGGCTACTGCCTGAGCTGGAGGTTAGCGGTGGAGGCGAACAACATCCGCGCGTGGCGGACGGTGCCGGTGGAGTGCTCGGGCCACGTGGAGGCGTACATGATTGGCGGACAATACGACCGCGATCTGAGCGTTATTGTCGACAGCATCTGCGCCTACGTAGACACCATACCCGTCGCCGGCGACGGACTCGACGCGTGGATCCTCGACGTCGACGACACCTGCATCTCCAATCTCCTCTACTACAGGGGGCGGCGCTACGGCTGCGATCCCTTCGATCCGCTCGGATTCAAGGCATGGGCCCTCAGCGCGCGCTGCACTGCGATTCCCGACGTGCTGAGGCTGTTCCTGAAATTGATTGGAACCGGGTTTAAGGTGTTCCTGGTGACGGGCAGGGATGAAGAGACGCTCGGGCAGGCTACGGTTCGCAACCTCCACACACAAGGCTTCTTCGCCTACCATCGTCTCATTCTCAGGTAAGAGTTTCTAAAAGGGGGTGAATGCAAAAAATATATCTATCATCATATGTCCTTTCATTTTTTTTTTTCTTTTTCATGCAATATTAAGTGAATCATCTAGTCACTATAAATACTTTAATTAAAAGGTAATTATATAAATCAGAACTGCTTTTTTTGATAACCGATGAAATCAATTAACAAATTCCTTAGCACATAAAGCAATGAAGTAGTACTTTTTGCAGTTTTGTTGGATTAATATATGAATTTATTGGCCTTGTCCCCAAAATGTGTGTAGTCCACATTCTTAGTTGGGGTTGTGTAAAACATTCTATTTACTAAATAAGAATTCCAAATTGATATTATTAATCTTTCAAATAATATAGTCAAACATAGGGTAAAAAAGACAAGATAGCATAACTATATGTAAATTATACAGTGCGTCATAGGGTAAAGAACGACAAAATAGGATAATTATATATAAATTATATTTTGCAATGAAAAAGTGAAAATTTTAATTTTGTAATATTTGTGGAGTGGAGTCTTACTTTTGCAATTGGGCACGATTCCAAAATTTCATGCGCCGAGGAAGATGATTTGAATCGGCTTGTAGTTTAATTTTCAATAATTGGAAAGACGAAATTCATGACTAGAACTAGAAAGTCAAATAGTATGATTTTGAACTTCACCTACACAAAATATAAATGTTACTATAAGATTGAGGTCGTGTCTAATTAAACTTATAATGACATCATTTAAGTTTAAGATTAATGGGATTGTCAACTTGTCATCTTCGCAATAGCCTAAAAGTTCAGTTGGTGGTGTCTCATCATCTTTCCGATCACCTTTTTTTTCCCTTTTTTTCTTGAGAAAGCCTCAAATTTAAAGTTGAAAAGTTGATGAAATAATGATGAATGTTTAAAGGAATAAAATAAAATAGTGAGTGAAAATGAATGTAGGAGTAATGGAAACAAAGGGAAAAGCGCGATAGCATACAAGTCAGGGGTAAGGAAGGAGTTGGCAGAAGAGGGGTATAGAGTATGGGGGAATGTGGGAGATCAGTGGAGCGACCTTCAAGGCGACTACACAGGCAATCGCACCTTCAAGCTTCCTAATCCCATGTACTTCATCCCTTGATCATGATACACTTTTAGTAATTAAATCATATCCTATATTTACTCCCCCAATTCACTTTATTAAATAAACTCATAGCTTGTAAGTTGTATATGTATCTTCATTTTTGCACTTTAATTAATGAGTGCCAAATTAAAACTGTACTATTTTGCGGTTTATGAGCAAGTATACTTATTATGACTTTATGATGTTGGTCCCGAAACGAGTGAAACTGAGTGTATGGGGGGGGGATACACCAGTCAATTTTTGTCAATTAAAACTTTTTCAGTGACTCCTGAACTGAAGGGAGGTACTTCAGTGTAGAGTAGTACTTTCAGTTAGGAATCCTTCAGTCTACACTTAGTGTTTGACTGATGGACTAATAACTTAAGTGTGCGGAATGTGGTGGCTTTAAATCTTACTCGTTTGTTTTTCAGAAAACTTTAATGCAGTGTTTCTCTTTTCTATTAATCAGTATTCAATTGATGATATAATATGAATAATCAATACTGAATGTAAAGAGTGAGAGACAGAGGTTTGGTTTGCGTGGTTCGGAGATAAAAACTCCTACGTCCACGAGTCTCGATGTTAGTCGAGGGTTTCCAACTTAATGGAGGTGTAACAATCTTACAGTGATCTACCTCGAGGGTCAGATTTACAGTTGAACTGATCACTACTAGCTTAGAACTAAATCTAATGCTATGATTGTTCTTCGGTTACAGAATGATCGCTAGAACACTAAGAATTGAGAATAAGAGAGCTTGATGTGTTCAGACTGAAAGCTTGAGAGCTTGAATGCAGAGAGCGATAGAAAGTTGATAGCAGAGGTAACCGGTAGTTGAAGCGTTTGAAATAGCGGGGTATATATAGTGCTCTCTCAAGGATGTAGCCGTTGTGAGACAGAGCTTTGAATTTGAATTCTTCCCGTTGAGCCTTCGTCCTTTTTGCCATTTATGGAGTCTGCAGAAAGATCTTGTTTACCTACCAAGATTTTTGCCATAAAAGGAAAGCCTACGAGCTAGGCTGATTCTCAGTGGAAACTTCAGTTGAGGCTTCAGTGTAGACTTCAGTGTGGGACTTCAGTCTTCACTTCAGTGCAGACATTCAGTACTGGTCTTCAGTTGTATCTTAGGTTGACCTTCAGTACTGAGCTTCAGTTTGGGCAGGGACTTGACTTCTTGCTTCAACTTCAAAACTTCAGGACAGACTTCAGTGGAGAAGGTCCTTCAGTTTTGGGACAACGTGAATCTTCAGTGGACAGGTTCTTCAGTGTACCTGTAAAATCAGAACTCCCTAACAAGTGAGTTCTTAAAACACTAAGATTCAGTATTGGTCTTATAACATCTTTCAGGGGAGGTATTGGAATCTGAATCAAAACACTTAAAATATTTCCCAACATATGATCGGCACCCAACTCAAGCCCGACGACAATGAGTCGCTCAATCCTGACTTGATGATGCCATGTCCCTCCGGACAGGTTTGTTAGCTCCAGCTTCGACAAATCTGTGTTCTTTTGCTTTCGAATCTTCCCACTTTGAGCTACTAAGGGGAACTTTATACCAAATTAAGCAAGTCACAATAATTTACTAGTCAACAGTAAATCGAGTTTATGTATATTAAACAAGGTGAATGATTTAGTTAAACCATTTATGGGGAGCCTACTATTAATTACATCATCATGCAATAGAAAGGATTCTCCATGAACAATAATTGATAATTGTGATGTCCCCAGCAACATCAGAGAAAATGCTTCACACGTGCAAATGCAACCATCAATAAGAATCAATTCCATGAGGCCATATTATGCCATTGTTTGTTTTCTACAAAATAAAAGGAGAAAAATTGCAACCTCATTTTGCAAATAAGTCAAAAGTGTAAAGATTGGGAAGGATGAACAAGTCCTGATCAGGTCTACTAACACACAGTATTGGTCTAGTCCGGGTTGCTCCATTTTCTACATTGCCATCATTATTTTCTATCAAAAGACACTTGGGAGAAAAAAACAAATTAAATAGAGATGGTAAAGAAAGAATGGTGTTAATTAAATAGGAGTACGGTTGGCGAAGGTGGTGGAGAACTTGGGAGTGGCGACTGGCGATGAATGACTACAGCAGAAAGAATCCAACAGTAAAATGTAATGAAGAGGCAATCCTTCAAGTGGGAGTGCATGCATAAGGGAAAGTAACTTGAATATGAAGGAGGAGCTAGCCCACATTTGCCCAAATGAGGAAAATAAGTCTCAAGAATTGGCTGAGTCATTAAGAAAGAGAGAAAACAAACCTACGATAGAAATGGGTATGAATTAAAAAAATAAATAGACACAGCTAAGAATGTCATTACAGATAAGAAGTATGTTTTTATCGGAGTAATAATAATGAGTAAATGTGTTAAAGGCTAATTATTTGCAACTTTTTTCTGGGACGTTTTAAACATTATTATAAATCATATTGTCATTGGTTTTCAGGTTTGACTAAATAGTCTTCATGATGCACACAACAGGTTGGTTGGCCTCTGTCAAAGCTTGAGAAATAGCTACATGGTTGTTACGTTGCATTCCTTTACCAAGTCAACTGAAGAAGGGCATCAAAGGTATGTTCTGGTACCCAAAGAACTAGCTAGTCAATCTCATGTCAGAAGGGCAGTTTTGGGATGAAGATGTTTCGTTTGGGGAAGACGATGGCAATTACCATGTCCATGCATGCGGGTTTAAGGAGCCTATATTTGTATCGAGTAAATAATAATATTTCCAAGATTCTTGTTTCCCGATGCTTCTGAAATGCATACAAAAAAAGATAGCTTCTTTTCTCTCTTTTTAATATTCTTTTTCTTAGAATAGATTATTCTGCAGTGTAATGAATTCAAACGGGGAAAGGTGATAATTTTAGGGGGATAAAAAGAGAAGGATGAAGATGTTTGTTTGAAGTGGCTGAATTTGTAATGAGATGTGAACTCAACTGCAAAATGTCTCAAAATGCAAGAAATATCTAATTCTTGGATATGATTCATATTCATGTAATAAAATTTCCATTGGAGTTTGTATATTTTAATGTTGTGATGTTTAAGGAAGGTGTCTCAACTGCTCTGCTTTGACTTGCTGCATTTTTTAAGCAGAAAGATTATTTTAGGTGTTTATTGCACGCACTCACACATGTAAGTATGATTAGTTTATTTGAAATATTCAGATTTGCGTGGATGACTGTTTCGTCGCTCAATTAGATAATATATATACCTGTTGGGGTTAATATGTCTTGACAGTTCTCCAATTTGCAATAATCTGTTCTTGCATCTGATATTATAGTTTTTAAAATGCAAATTTGAATTTTTATCTTCAACTACTTACTTATTTTTACTCACTATTCACATATTGCCCATTCAACTCAAAGGTTCGTGTAGTTTCTTAGTCAATTATTATTATTACCTGTCGCTTTTGGCTCGTCGGCATAAATAAAATTAAAATGGGGAAATACATTCAAAATTCAACCTATATAAAGAAAAAAGAAAATAGTAGGAATAAAGATAAAAATTGACACCAATTATAGTACGAATACCAGAATACAAAATTAAATGGTCTAATATGACTTATGCAGTGTACAAATAAATATTACTCCATATCTTTATGAAAAACTTGCATATTTAGATTCGACATACATTTTAACGAATGATGTGAATATGATGTGAATATATTGTGGGTGGAATAATTGTCTCACACTATTTATTAATTAAATATGTGTATATGTATTTGAGTGAAGGTTTATTAATTAAATTCACTATTAGAGTTTTGTCTAACATTAATAAATTAATTCAAGAAGATACTAAAGATATAAAATAAAAAAATAAAAAATGTACATGTACATTTTAGGTAGAGCTTATAGCGAGGTGAAAACGCAGTACTTGAAGGTGTTGACAATGTGTTGACAGCACCACTTACCAAATGCTTACTGAATGAATTATCTGACTGTTTCTTACCTCCTCTATTTCTCCGATGAGCTAAACATATTTATATATGTCCTAAATATATATATATATATATATTAATTTTGTAGTAATCACTGATTCACTATAAAAATCAGCAGTGTCATAAGTTATTGGCCATGTACATTCCAGTGGTGTAAGGTAAATGAATTGCAGTAAACCTCTCTGTTTTCTTCCTTGTTTTTCTTGTCTGAAAGAAGAAGGAATGGTGTTCTTGCAGATGGGGGGACAGACATTTGTATTGGTGGGAATATGTGTTGCAGTCTGTTTGTGTTGGACTGCTCCAAACGTGCAAGGGCTGATAACTGATGCACAAGAAGGTTGTACCTTTTGCTCGTATGCTATTCTCCTTTGCATGCATATTATATATACTGAGAAGCTGCCTTTGTTTTGCTATGCTATGCTATGAAGTGACTGCTTTGCTAGCAGTAAGGAACAAACTGAAGGATCCGCTCAAAAACTTAAACTGGACAAGGAAGTTTGATCCGTGTGCCTCAAATTGGACAGGGGTGATATGCTACTTCAATGCCACTGATGGCTATTTACACGTCGAAGAACTGTAGGTGTCAGCCTCCTGTTGTTTTTGAATTACTGTGAAGTAAAGTATATATAGTTTATGATGTCGAACTGTGCAGGCGCTTGCTGCGAATGAACCTGTCCGGAACATTGGCACCGGAGCTTGGCCTACTAACTCACATGAAGATTTTGTAAGTTGAGATTCTTTTAGTGATTTCCATCACCATCTGATTTGTATGTTATATACTCGTTCGTTTTGCAAGGGACTTTTTGTGGAATAACATCAGTGGAAGCATACCAAAGGAGATTGGCAAAATTACTGCACTTTTTCACTTGTAAGCATAGAGTTTTTCCTAAAGGAATTGTAAGCTTAGATTTGATATATTGTTAATGAAGAGAAAACTGGTAAAGCTTTTAGCTAACCAGTTGCATTAATAAATACAGGCTTTTGAGTGGGAATAAGATATCAGGTCCTCTACCAGATGAGCTGGGCTATCTACCCAAACTGAACAAATTCCAGTTGGATCTCAACATGATTTCAGGACCAATCCCCAAAACATTTGCAAACTTGGCCAGTGTTCAGCATTTGTGTGTTCACTTTTCATCACCTCTCTAACTTCTAAGAACCTGCTATCTCTTTGCTAACTCTGTCATTCATGCAGCCATATGAACAACAATCAATTCAGTGGCCAGATCCCACCTGAGATCGGTACCCTTCCTTTACTTAAACACGTGTAAGCCAGCGTTATGGAAAAACTATATCATCATAGGCATCATACTTGTGATGAGAGTCTCACTCATACCTCAACTTTTGGAATGTTGACAGCCTTCTTGATAACAACCGTCTGACTGGGTATCTCCCACCAGAGCTTGCGCTCATGCCTAACTTGACTATTCTGTGTGTTCTTCTTCTTCTTCTTCTGCTGCTGCTGCTGGATTAGTGTGGTTATTTACTCATGTATCTGATTACCATTTTTCTGCTGCAGCCAACTTGACAATAACAACTTCGCTGGGACTGGGATTCCGGATTCTTATGTCAATATAACCAAGCTTGTGAAGTTGTATGTCAATCTCTCCCTCTGTCTCTCTTGCACGTGTCTGGGAAAAGTAGACTTGATTCAGCAGAATCTCCTAGGAATCTGTTATGCACAACAATTTACTAATTCATTTCATTTCATTTGAGACAGGAGTCTCAGAAACTGTAGCCTTGAAGGCACGATACCTGATGTTAGTGATCTCAGGCGCCTTCTTTACTTGTATGTTCATAATCTCTCACAGTTTGTTTTTTTCTTTACAATTAATCTGTCCGAATTTTTAATAACATCCAGCATCTCAGACAGTATCTCCCTAAACTGCAGCTTTGCATGATTTGCTCATATTATGTTCTCTCAAGTCTCAATACAGTGTTTTTCATCTCTCACAGGGATCTAAGCATGAATCAGCTGACAGGAAGGATACCGACGAACAGACTATCTCAGAACATTACAACCATGTATATAATTTCATAATTGCTCACTCCCACCTCTCTATTTATGCTTCCTCTTGCTTCCCATGTAGTGGATTCTAACATGCGGCTCTCTGAGGATGTTGATAGACTCTTACAGAATGTATATAATATAACTGGTGCATTTCACCCTGCAGTATTCTATCACACAATCAGCTCAACGGCTCCATTCCATCCAACTTCTCCGGCCTCCCACGCCTTCAGAAATTGTTAGCAATCTAGCTTCCACAATCTTATCTCTTTAAATTTATTCTCAATTTACAATTCCTATTGTTCATTACAGGATCCTAGATAACAACTTGTTGAGCGGATCCGTACCATCCGATATTTGGGAGAATATAACCTTCACTTCAAATTCAAAGCTTCATGTGTAAGACATGATGTGCCATCTCACGAGTAACTTTTCATCACATTTTATCACACCTTCAAACTAATCCACCATCATCCATTGCAGAAACCTCGAGCATAACTTGCTTTCAGATATTTCTGGCACCCTTGATATTCCTCCAAACGTTACACTGAGGTAAAAATCATGCTTAATAGTTCCTTCCTTCTTTGTATGAACAGTGAGTTTCGTTAGTTGCATCATTGACTCTCTATATATATGTAGGCTTAGTGAGAACCCTGTTTGTAGAAGCACGAACCAACAAAACATTGCCTCATTATGTGGAGGTGAAAATGGAAATGAAGACATACCTGATGACAAGTTGGAGAAGCCGGTGTTGAAATGTCCGAGTGATATTTGTCCGAGCCAAGCCAACTTCGAATACATCCCGACTTTGCCAGATAAGTGCTTCTGTGCAGCACCTTTTGGTGTGGGTGTACGGCTTAGAAGTCCCAGCATATCACAGTTCCCTCCATATCTAGATCTATTTGAAAGTTTCATAACATCAAGTATTCCTCTGCAACAATATCAGCTTCATGTTGAATCAATCTCATGGGAGAGTGGTCCCAGGCTGCGTATGTTTCTGCTCTTCTTCCCTGACTATAATAAATCTAGTGTGTTTGATGCTACTGAGATTCAAGCAATAGCATTGGTCTTTGCTCGGTTCACGATACCTGGGAGTGATGTGTTTGGCCCTTATGACCTCCTCAACTTCACTGCCAAGGGTCCTTACTCAAACAGTATGCCATCAAGCCTTCTACTATTACTATTACACCTTTCAGAGTTTTAGTTAAGGTTCAGCATAGTTTACGAGACGAGTTTTGCAAATATATCATCTTATTCATATAAAATAAGCATAGTAATAATAATCTATCTTGAATTCACACCGGTTTGAAAATATGTACAGTACTGCTGCCCTCCATAAATAATGGTGGCGGTAGTCTGAGCAAAGGTGCAGTGGCCGGAATAGTGATTGGAACCATCATCGCCTTTACTGCTGTGATACTCACCGGGCTTGTGCTTTTCTTTCGAAAACGGAAACACGCTACACCTGCCAAGGATCGATCATGTCAGTTATTTTCTAAACACACGTGTGATCTTGATCATGCATGTTGCTTAACTTTAGCTAACTAACATGATATATGCATCCATACCTGGTTTTCTAACATATGTACACCACAGTCAGGAAAGTCCCAATGAAGGTGGAAGGTGTGAGGGCGTTCGATTTCGAGGATTTGGATGTGGCAACAAACAACTTCAAGACTCAAATAGGACAAGGGGGTTACGGGAAGGTGTACAAAGGCACTACAGCAGATGGCGCGGTGGTTGCAATTAAGCGTGCGCTGCAAGGTTCGTTACAGGGAGAGAAAGAGTTCTACACCGAGATTGAAATGCTCTCGCGTTTACATCATCGTAATCTGGTGTCGCTGGTGGGGTACTGTGATGAAAAGGATGAACAGGTAGCAGTAGCAATAGTAGCATTATACATACTTCAACTTGAACTTGTATCTGAATTGTTGCTTGCTTCTCATTATGTGCAGATGTTAGTCTATGAATTCATGCCCAATGGCTCCCTGCATGACCTTCTATCTGGTAACTATTCACTCTTTTGTTCAACCAACCTCCTGCTACGGTGAGTATATATACACCTAACTCAAATTCTATGAAAGCAGCCAAATACACAGCACCTCTGAATCTCCAAACAAGATTGCACATTGCGTTGGGGGCTTCGAGAGGCATTCTTTACCTCCACACGGAAGCTGATCCGCCCATCATTCACCGTGATATCAAGGCCAACAACATATTGCTGGACTCCAAGTGGACTGCTAAAGTATCTGATTTTGGAATCTCAAGGCTTGCACCTGTATCAGATGATGGCAAAGGAGCTGCAACTCCTCACATATCCACCAATGTTAAAGGCACGCCGGTATGATGAGATATGATCACTCAATGTATCCATCTGTCTCTGTGTATATATACTCGATCGTTGGTGTTGCGTTTTGCAGGGGTACGTGGACCCGGAATACTTTCTGACTCACAAGTTGACAGAGAAGAGTGATGTTTACAGCCTCGGCATTGTATTCCTTGAGCTCCTGACAGGAATGCAGCCTATAGCTCATGGGAGGAACATTGTGAGAGAGGTGAGTAAACCAAATATTTCATAACTGTAATATATAAGCCCTACAACTTGACATGTTTTTTTTATTTTATACACTACAACTCCCATTAGTTACTCATAATTTGATCCTGAGCTCACAAAAGTTGTTCGTCTAAATTATGTAGGTGAACAGTGCATGTGAATCTGGGATGATGTTTTCGATCATAGACAGGTCGATGGGGCCATACCCGTCGGAAACAGTGAAGAAATTCATGGCCTTAGCTCTCAGATGCTCCATGGATGAAACCAAGGATAGGCCTACAGTTCTGGAAATAGTAAGGGAGCTAGAGAACATATCTTCGGTGCTCCCGGAATCCGATACCCACCACTACAACCCTAGCTCGAACAATATGTCCACTTCCGGGAACTCTGTGGCCTCTCCTCCCACATCATCTCTCTACGGGGACAACAGAAGAAGTACTTATGCATCTATGGAACTCAACTCAAGCAGTGACCTCGTTAGCGGCGTCATTCACACCATAAATCCTCGTTGATGATCATCACTTCCTCATCTGTACATAACATACCACTTGTGCTTCAGAATAAGTTTCAGTGTACTTTCTGCTTTCTCCAACAAGGTGTTGACTTTCATGTATCAGTTGTATTTCATGACTTGCTTCACTTCAAGAATACATTAAAGAAAATGACAATTCTGGTAATCAAATCGCGGTTGCGTTACGTAATCCAGTGCGCTCTGAGATAGAATACACAATATGAGGCAGCACCACCACCACCACCAAGATGTTTAAATTAGTTCTTTAACCTACCTCACAGTTTTCACAATAATTAACACATAAATTTCTCACTTCAATATGTACAAGAGTTTGGCTTCCAATCTTGCAATATGGACACAAAATTTTGCCCATTCAAGGCAACCGTAAAAAAAAAGGGAACGAAAAGAACGATAGCAGTCAATGGCGTTCTAATTTTTCAACGTCTTGATCCATCAAACAAAAACATGAGATCTTCCATATTCAGCTTCCTAGCATGCCCACTGCTTTGATCTTCACCAAAAGCTGATGCCACCATTTGTCTCTTGTCCTCCTAAAAAACAAATCAACAGTTTTAGCCATACTCAAACACGAAACTACCGTTTCATATCCAAAGTCAAAGAGCAGGACCAAAAATGCAATTCAATTACAAGAAGAAACTCCTTCAAGACAATCAGGAAAATAAAATAACACACCAAATTAACATTCAAGTAATCAACAAGCTGTCGCAGTACCTGAAGACTCAAGATGCGATCTTCAACTGTGTCTTTGACGGTTAACCGTGACACAGTAACTGTACGTGTCTGCCCTATTCTATGAGCTCTGTCAACAGCCTGATCCTCTGTTGTGGGATTCCACCAAAGATCCAAAAGGATTACTCGGCATGCAGCAACCATGTTAAGGCCTAGATTTCCAGCTTTTAGAGACATTAACATTACATCCACCTGCAGATAAAAAAGGAAAATAATTCAACATTGGCAAACAAAACATAACCGAGATTTCTCCCAACCCAGCAAAAGATATAGTATCTTAGCATCACAACATGTAATAACCAGAAACAGAAGACCTCATCTCAGTAGAGGTTATAAGGTACATCTCCACAAAAGAAAAAGTTCTGAACTTCACAGATTAATACTTCTACAATCTACGTCAAACTAAAGGGAAGTCGGTCAATATCTCAAGACAATTTAATATTCGGTATTTTTCACCCTGTGGCCTCTCACTCAAATGCAGCCAACGTATAGCAAGTATGTTCACTCTCCTTATTTACAGGCAAGTGTGTTAACATGAAAATTGCATAAAAATTCTTTATGCTCAGCATTTATCGTTTATTATCCATTTAAAATGAATATGTGTGAAAATGTGCATCAAATGGGACCCCTAAATGCATGATATCTTTAGGTCCCAGGGGAAAACAAATAATAACATGATAAAACAACTAACGCCCCTCCAGCATATATAATAGATGATCAGACAATAATAGAAACTGGCGGATACTAGAAAAACAAGCCAAATAGTCTTGAACAGAGATGATATGGGGATCCTCACCTGAGGATCAGTGTTAAAATCTTTTACACCCTTGTCTCTAGCAGCTATTGACATAGTACCATCAAGCCTCCGGTAACTGATGTTAGACTTCTTCAATGAAATCTCAACTAAGTCTAACATGCTAGTCCATTGTGAAAAAACAATAGCCTTTTCAGGTGCTATACTCGCTGACTCAAAGTCGCAACCAGCTGATGACGAAGCATCCCCATCATATCTGAATGAATCATGCGACTCTGAACTGTGAACCTTTTTAGTACATGACTTGAGAATTTCAAGAGCAGCCTTGATTTTTGATGACACGTAGTTTCTTCGTAGAACCACAGATTCATCAACCAGCCCGTATGGAACAGGATTATCACCATCCACATCAACAGCCAAGCATCTTCTTAAGGTAGATCTTGAAAATACAGCATCAGCACCAAGTTGTTCTTTACAGCGATGGGCAGGACATGTATTGTCTTCCCCAGTTAAATGATCTGAAACGCACTGATAACAGAAAACATGTCCACACATTGTGACCACTGCATTTTCAGGAGGATCCTGTAGCACATGTGATCCTTGTCACATATAACAGCTTCTCCAAGTAAAAATCATAAGCAATGTCCCTTAGCTTATAAGGACAAAAGTTTCCCCACAATCATTCTTGCAGTTACTATTAAGCTAATAAGCTAACAAAATTGAACACGTAAGGTTTAAAATATTGACTGTTTCGTGGGACCATATGTCTATAAAATAAAAGAGTAAACTCTTTGTGGACAGCCTAAACAGGTAATGAAAGTACAATTTTCGTGGACAAGTCACAGAGGGAGTATTATTTTATTAATTTACATTATTATTAAGTCAGGAAAACCGTAATGATTTGGTTTCAAACCATAACCGTGTAGAGAACAGTTAGTTCCGGCTCCATATGTTCGAAACCTTGAACCAACAGTTCAAAAAATTTTACACTTTTTTACCCCTAATTCAATTTTCTCTCTTATACTATATAAAATCATTGTTTATAACTCATAATATTACATTTTAACTCGTAAATTCATGTAAAAATATAGATTTTTTCGGTTCCAAAAGAACAGTTGGTTCATAACCGAAACCGTCATGAAGGGTTCCGGTTCCGAACCGTGAAGCATAGTAACCACAGTTCGGTTATTTGTTATGAAATAATGAAATTGTGAATCGGTAGTTCAATTATGGTTCTAACCGTAATTTTGAGCAACTTTAATTATTAGTTTATTAATTGTTATTTATCAGTAGGAGTAAACCTCTTTTATTTGTAGGCTTTATTTAGGATAACTATTGGTAGAAATCAGAGTAGGTTGTTTTTATTAAAAAGAAAGCAATTTTTAGCTTCTCACTTCCATGTTCTCATTAAATTTGTGAATTTATATTTTATATCAGTCTACATCACAATCTCATACCGTGCTCATTTGACTACAGATTCCCTGAAAGGGAGTAAAAAAGAGTGCTTCCTCCCAAACAAATGAAAATCAAGTACTTTGAAGCCCAAGTAGTTAATCAATGAATTACCAATACCAAGAGATCAAATTAAGCAGCTTAATCTAAAGTCGTATGGAAAGGAGCGTACTCTGCATACAAGGCATATGGCTACTGAAGTTTCCAATTTATTCAGTAAAGTAACTAGACGTTCTCTTGGGAGCATATTGGCCTTTTCAGACGAAACTTTTCCAACAGGATCTGAGCTGAGCCCTTTGACAAGTAAGGGATGGTCACAAGCTTGGCGCAGACGCAAAAGCATCAGCAGGATATTTGCATAATTTTGATTAAGAGTACCAGCAGCGGCATAAGCCTGCCCCACAAAAAAAATTAAAAATAATTATATATATATATACAGCCTCAACAACAAATGTGTTTGGCAAAATTTCACATGTTTCAAGTTACGAGGACATCATTCTTCAAGGTGACTAGAAGCCTGTCAATCCAGCAAATGAGGGGGACCATCCCCCATATATGAAGACGAATTAAAAATATTGGCCAAACCAGAGTACACGGATATTTTGATTGATCTATAATGTTTCAGATCTAGTTTTCGTGTTGACAAATCTAACACCATCTCATTTTTAACTTCAGAAGGAACTTAAAAACGTATTTACTCAAGGCAATAAGTGTACTCCCTCCATCCCAACTCAATAGTTTTGTTTCCAGTTTAAGTGGACACCAAGGTTAAGACAAATGATGTTTAATAATAAAGGTGAAATTATAAAGTACTAGATTTTATGTGGATTCAGTGGCATTTTATGTAATTTATTGAGGACATTTATTGTGTGTGGTGGGGTATCAAACTTTCCATTTTAGGAAAGAGGATCAATTGGTTGGGACGGCCAAAATGAAATAGAAGAGTATTAAATTGGGATGGAGGGAGTATCAATTTGCAAACAATTTCCGTACATCAACTTAAAAAGTATTTTTTTCAAATTTCAAGCATAGTAGCTTAAAATATATTCATCCTCGGCAATTGCAAGCAGGTTTCCACTATATATGGATATTGCAAGGTGCTAGCTACTAACTTCTTTCATGTGAAAGGCCTCTGCTGACTAAAAAGTCTCAGCAACAATTTAAAATAATATAGGGGTAACTGGTAAGAACAGACTTGATAAGCAATCAAGACATGAAGTGCATATCATCACTCCTAAAGAGGATATAGTAAATCTTGGACACATCTTCTGGACGGAGTCAATGATGCAAGTTGAAAAACTCATGCAGAATAGAGATGATATATAGACTGGGGACACACAGAATGAGTTGACAGACCTTGAATTGTCTGCGCGAATCGAGCTCAAGTTTCTCATAGAAAGCCCGTTCTTCCTTGGAGAATTCCACTTTTGTTAAGTGTACCTTTTTAGGAGGTAGATTGATTATAGGCTTACCATCAATTGATGAACCTATCACAATGAGAAAAGGTTATAGTGACTTCGTATACAATGTCCCTTGAAACATGAATCCAAATCAAAGATGTTTGAATCAAGGAAATCAAAGGTAATAAAGAGCTGCAACTACAAGATGATAGCACATATTAGAGATGACCGCGGCAAAGGTGGGAAAGTGCAAATTACTAACATAATGGCTGTGATTTCATGACTTGACAACACACTTGTTGGAATCAAACAGACTACTGTTAATATTATTAGCATCCAAATGCTCTCAGCCTGACCATCAGGCTTTAAGAGGAAGGAATATCCAAGAATGTGAACTAAAACTTTAGTTATTTAGGATGGTTCAAGCATATCCAAGCGTATGAATTAAAACTTAAGAATGTAGATTCCACATGGCTAGAAATTAAGTGCAATGTCAATTGGTAACAAGTAATTAGAAGGCTTGCCTCTAATGTGCCTTTCGAGTCAACAGATTTGGATTCTAATTTACCGTGAAATGGGAAGTCACAAGCAGGATGATCCACATAAGGGGGAAAAAGGATACTTCCTATAGACAATTTTGTAAAACCATATTTCAGCTAATAGATGCCACTTTTGTAGATCTCTACATATTTAAATTTTCATAGGCAAAACCCACATCTATACTAGTTGATACTTTCTTATGATTATTCTTTTCTTTTCAGAGTTTAATGAATTAAAGACCAGAATTTTCCATAGCACAAAGTGCTCTGTGTTAATTAACCACTATTTTTCCCAATTCTCAAAGTTGAAGTGGTGGAACTGATATAATATACAAATCTAGGAGCCGCATATAATACTCCCTCCGTCCCATTTCATTATGTGCAATTACCCAAGCACACATTGTTAAAAGTGTTGAATTATTTATAATAAAAAAGGAGATAGAATGCTACTTTTTAAAACAAAGTTGAGTTCTCTATAATAAAAGATGAGAGAGAATGCAACTTTTTAAGATAAAGTAACTTTTTAAAATGTATGTGTTATAGTTTCCATTTTAGGAAATGCACATAATGAAATAGGATGGAAGGAGTACAAAATATTCGTACTTCAACTTTAACTTTCAACAACACAAAAAATGATGTGAGAAGTAAAAAGATGACTGAATAACACATGGAATCACCTTTTGTTCTGCGCATCATGATATTCCCTAAGACAAATTGAAGCTTCCGGTAACCTTTCACCTGGTCTCTCGCTATTAAAGCCTTAATGGAGGAACCAAAAGTTTTGTACTTATCGTATGGATCGTATCTTAAAAATCTGAAGTAGCTGTATAATTCATCTATAGAGTTTTGTATCGGAGTTCCAGATAAGCACCATCTTCGTTTTGCTTTGAGGCCGCAGCAGGCTCTAGCTACTTGAGTTCTGTGATTTTTTATCGTTTGAGATTCATCCAGAACTACCCTAGACCATATCACCCTCGATAATGCGCCAGAATTGCTATCCAAAGCATTCATAGCAATTTCTTTTTTACCCTTCTTGAACTTCTTATTAACTGATGGATTTTTTCGTTTCTTCTCCATGGAAAATGCAGAAGATACTCCATATCGCTCTCCATCCTTTAGTTCATCATCATCCTCTCCAACCAAAGGTTTCTTTGGAACTTCATTTGTTACAATAGCATATGTTGTTAAAACAGCATCATGTTTTGCTAATTCAGCAGGATCCTTTGTCCTATTGCCTCCATGATATACTAGAACCTTAAGCTTGGCTTCTGATGGAACTTTCTCAGCCATCTCCCGTTCCCACTGCCGAACCACACTGGCAGGGCAAACAATCAATGTACCTGCTGCTGGCCTCCGGTTCAAATCAGCAGGAGCAACACAACCACTAACACCATCATCATCATCCAAGTTAACAGCTTCAGGTTTGGGAGCACACGATTTCTTAGCTTTACATTTTGCCTCCACGAACTTCTGCATCTGTATGAGGGCAATTGTTGAAATAGTCTTGCCCAAGCCCTGGGGTTTGACAATGTTATAAGGTAGATTTAATGCTATAAAATGTCTGCCAGTGAAAGTGGAACATGTGAGAGAAATTTGATGCAAAAACGTAACTGAATAACTAGCGTGCTTACCTGGTCATCTGCCAAGATTCCCCCCTGGCATAAACCCGACGACTCCTTGTTAAGCATCCACGACAAAGCAATTTTCTGAAAGCGACAAGGTCAAAGTTTGCTACCACAAAAACACAAAGCAACTAGAAAAGTGTTATAAATAAGCAGACAAGGACCTGGTGCCTAAGAAGAGAGACTGACAAGAGACCGTCAGGCAAAGTAGCTTCAGCATTAGGTTGTTGAAGAACCTGCAATTAGAACATATGAAATCCAACACAATCGTACATGTAACAAGAACAAGTCTGGCAATATATAGCAGCAATATAAAAAGAGGCCTTTCAATGAAAATATCAGCCACAAAATAAATAAAACCAGCAGCAAGCTCAAAAGTGATAAATAATGAAACAGGAATTGGTGCATAAATAGAGGACATTTCAATTCTCAGATTACTACCGCAGCAAATAAAGAATAGCAATCAATAATCTTGTACAATAATAAGAAAGTAACAGTAAAAAAATCCTATATTATAAGGTCATTTGTATAAGATTTCAAAATAACAAAGAATAGCAACAATGTAGGAATTAATACAAATATTAAATCCATACTGAGATTCTTTGACTATGTGATTGAAAATGATAGATGATCGTCATTGATTATAATTCGAATTGAGAATATTAAGCATTTCAATGATTTAGATTTGCAAGCATATTAAGGTTGTTCACAGGCAACTCAATTATGCAGGCTACTAAATTGACAACACCTAGTAATCCAGCTGTGGGAAGGAACATCAAAGTAGTTATCTATACTCTAATAGAAGATGCAATAAGCGATACTACGAATAGGTTTCCCTGGTAGTGATAGTAACCAGTAAATTATAGAAGGTTCCTCCAGAAAATTAATGAAGAATCAAAGAGAAAGGGTGCTAAAAACCAGTAAACTACACGCTCTGGAAGACCATGGACTAAATACTACTGCTTCACCGATCTGGACAAATGCAAATCACAAACTCAAAAGCTCTCGTTTCAGAATTGATTTCATAATTGACAAAGGTCACCAATAAAGAGAAAAACATAAAAATACAGACAGGTACCTGCACAGCTGCTTGGAAAACCAAACTCTCATCAGGTCCTACAAGCCTCTCTTCACCAAACCCAGTTTGGTGGAAGGGTTCACTTAAACCAACTAATGGGATGGTTGAAGAATGCTTTCCAAGCCTAAAATTCGAATGTAGTATACTGCTTCCAATAGAAGGATTTGACGATGCTGATTTTCCATATATTTCACGAATTTCATCAGCATCCACATTCTCTATTAGGTTTGCCGGTCGTTGGTAAGACGTAGAAGGCTGATTTGAACCAAATTTTTTTGTAATATTATTGTCAAACCTTGAACTTGACAATCTGGCTATCCCCTCAATATTCAATTGCTTCTGTGGTCTTGGTGGGATTTCTTCATGGAAAGTATGCCCCTTAGAAGAAGAAGGGTCATTATTGTAACCTGCAATTGTAGGATATCTGACCTATAAGACCAGTTGGATTACAATAAATAACTTTGACTTATGACTAATAATCTAGGTGGTACCTGTCGAATTATGACGAGGTAAAGCTGGAAAAGGTGGAAGTTTCTTGGAACTTCCAGAAGGGTCCTCAGTGAGACCATTGTGACCTGTAGTTGATGCTATCTAGTTAGCAACAAAATTGGACGACAACAAAGTGACTATGACCAACAATTTAGGTGCTACCTGTTGAATTAGGATGAGATGAGGGTGCTCGAGATGGAGGGATCCCATCATTGAAAGAACAGGCTGTATCCCTAACTGGAGAGTCATCTCTATAATTATCTATCTCCCGTAAATCTGAATCATCACTGTCTGTAGAACTGATGTCTATAGGATCAACTGGAGCCATCGCAACAGAAGACTGAATAATTGTTGGGGGTAATTACCAACTCAGAGAAACTCTCACAACAGCTGAACGGGTCTGGACTTCATACTCAAACACCTCAGTATGCGATGAACATAGTTATTCAAATGCAAGTGGCAACCCTCTAGGAGGAACATCTCAACTTACAACGCATGAAAAACGCCTCAAAAAATTAATTAGTCAACTGAAAACCGGAAGTCTCCAGCTGGATTCAAATACATCATTCAGAGGATCCGCGTGTTCAGTCATCCAAATAAGTTGTGCACATCGTAAACCTGTTCAAGAAAGGAACATAGACAATGAAGAATCTCAATATATTGAAGAAAAAACACATGCAAGTACAAAATCAGAAATAGTAACAAATTCGAGCATCCCAAAAATATAGAACACTTTTCAATTAATTCGACAACCCAGACTTTTATATAGCAATGCTGTATACAGAACCGTAAACAGTTAATAACCGAAGTAGTTATCTAAATGAAAATATAAAAATTAGATGCAAATGTATTAAAACTACATGCATGGACTAGAGCAGTCATAAAAAGTGCCAATACAAAATTAAAACGGAGAAAAAAATCATCTTGATGGCACAACTATGCAGAGGAAGCCGAATAAATCGCGGACAAATTAGATATAAATTCAGCATGCGCGCAAGATATCCCTTCCAACCCAAAGCATCGTTATTTTTAATTGAAGCCAAAACAATCTGAACTCTGATTTGAAATGAGTAGGAATGGTGCAGATAAAGATTGAAAAAAAGGGGGAAAGGAGGAAAATTTAAGAGAAACGTACCTAGTCTGTGCGATTATGCAAAGTGGAGTGTGAAAGGGAGTACTAGTAGTGGGTCATCGAAGCCCTAACTGAACCAACAAGATTCTTATAATCTGGAGCAGAGACCTCTGGTAGTGGTACACTGGTACTGCCTTCCTCTCTCTCTGTCTCTCTGTGTGTCTCCCGAAATCTTTGGGCAATCAAAACCACCTCACTAGTTTAATTGCATACTTCATTTTACAAATCTTGACCCAACTTCAGACTCTCTCCCCATCCAGACTAGGTCTTCTTTGTTTTTCTTATAATCTTTTACCAAGTTTTGTGGATTCTCTCGGATATGTAAGATTTGGGCTTCGAACTCATGATGGATGATTTATATTAGTAACTCTTTCACCAATAAAATAAAAGTCGTAACGCACGTTTTTTTACTGGGATCCAAATTCGGGATGACCCAATTTTGACATAAAAGTAAGTAATATTCGAACTATTTTTCAAACGAAAATTGTTAATAATCCTAAAAAAAGAATAATGCAAATCTTTTGAAATGCCCAAGATCCAAAAGTTATACTCTATCAATAATGATTTTAGCAATGACGAAACCTATCTTTTGGGTGAGTAATTCGCTATTGGGAGATACATGTACAATTGTATTTAGTATCTTAAAGTTTGTTAAGGAGTAGGTAATTCGCTATTGGGAGATGCATATACAATTGTATTTAGTATCTTAAAGTGTGTTAAGGAGGATGTAGCATCCGTAAAGTTTATTCTGGCTTAGTTGTTGCGGTTTAATTGTTGGAAGATGGTAGAAGGAATAAAAGTGTATTATGTGGAAAGTCATCGAGGTTATTATGGAGACTAAAGAGGTTTGTGTACAATCTATATATCATATGAAAAGAGAAGTAAAGAGGTTTGTGTCCATATATCATATGAAAAATAGAAGTAAAGAGGTTTGTCTACAATCTATATATCATATGAAAAGAGAAGCAAATAAAGTAGCCCATAAACTAGCTTTATATGCTCTTTCGTGTAATAGTACACAGGTACTCTCTCCGTCTCATTAAAGTAGGCCACATTTCTTTCGGCACAAATACCAATATTCTTGTATGTTAATGTATTAGTTTATTTAAGTGTTGTAGTATATTAGTTCAACACGAATATTAATGTGTCTTTTTTTTACTAAAAGTAGAAAGTGGTTTAATTTGATGGGACGTTCCAAATAAAAAACATGGCCTACTTTAATGGTACGGAGGGAGTATGATTTAATGTTGGCCCCGAATGGCTTCTTAAAGTCGTTAGACTTAACAATGAGAATTATGAAGTTCCGAATAAAAAAAAACATTATAATTTATAATCACTAGTTTTATTAATATATGATAATTTAATGCAATAATATTTTATTGCAATAGAATCAAAGACTGTTCACACTCACTTCATTCTATATTATATATATATATATTTATTTATTTATTTATTTTAGTGATGACCATTACCTTGTAGTTGGACAAATTTGAACCAAAATATGGAATAATTAACTGATAATTACTTGAAGTTCAACCATTTTACTTCAAACTCATTCACTTTTAAATGCATTACATAGAATAAGGAAGTTTTTGACAAATAATTAATTTTTGACAAATACGTATTTCATTCTTTATCAATTCGAATCACAAAATTCGGACCTATTTAAAATATTATATTAATTGAATTATACTGTGTTGAGGTCAAAACTTCATTAAAAGTTGCTTGGTTTTATCACATGTTTAGACACAAAAAGTTATTAAATTCGAATTATCTATTGTAGGATTTTTCAAATGAATGTATTACTAATTAAAAAGTGATTGTGTAATACTTTTCTTGAGGTTGATTTTGGAATTTGCATATTTGCTTTATAAGCCAACATGTGTTTGTAAGATTAATAATGATATTTTGAATATATAAGGTGTGTGTGTGTTTATAATATTGTTTCATAAATCATAACTTTTGAATTTGACTCTACCTGCAATTTGCAAGAATATGTTTAATAGGTAAAATATAATACTCATTTTATGATAATTGTGATATAATTATATTAATTACAAGATAAATATCATATTTTAGGTATCAAATTTAAATGTCTATATAAAAATATTTGACTTTAACGTGACAAACGTCAATGAAAGTGAAAATGTATCAAAATAATATTTTGTGAAAGAACTAAAATAATAAAATGTAAAAAATCAAGAAAGAAAAATTCTGAATACAAAATAAATTTAAAATATATAAAATTAAAACTAAACAAAATATATTAAAATTGGCATACCAACATCAAATAAATTTCAAAGCTGTCGGCTGTCCGAAAATTGGAGGCACGAATTTATTTATATATTTTAAAATTAGGAAAAAAGACCCGCCAGAAATAATTTAGAGCCTAAAAAAGAAAAAAGAAAGTGGATTATGATTATGGGGGAGATAATAAAATGGTGAGTTTCCAAGTATACTGTATCAACAGCAACAGCAGGTGTGATTCTACGTAAGCTCGTTTTCTCTCTCTTCTCGCCTCCTGCTCCTCCTCCAGAGAGAAAATCCATAGCCAAACAACGAAGAGAAGCGAGAGAGACAGAGAGAGAAAGAGGCCGCCCCCACCACTTAATCAATAACAAAGGGAAAACACGTGTATTCAACGCAATTCGCAGCCGTGATTCTCAACGTTGGCCGCTTCTGATTCTCCGCTGCGGGTCCAAGGGTACCAACCATCGATGGCTCATCTGATTATGTCTATCGCTATTTGAAATTAATATGCCCTTTCTTTTCTCATTTAGGGTTATTTTTCCGACAACGAATCAGCATTCATCTTTCTGAACCGTAGCGATCATCCACGGATTTTCCATCTCCAAGGTTCTTCCTCCTTTTTTTTTTTTGTGTTTTGATTATTTATTTGTACCTTTTGTGTATTGTTTTTTTTTTCTCCCCATTCTACATTTATGTTGTACTGATCGTCGTGTTGAAACTTCTTCCCTTCCCCCTTTATGTATGTATAATGTATGTATGTATGTATCTGATTGTGCGTCATCGGTGTGATTATTGTTGGGTAGGGTTAGGTTTAGGTCCGGGACGTCCACGCAAATGGAAGCGTCTGTTGGTAATTCGGACGCTTATAGGAGTTCTCCTTCATTATCTTCTTCTTCGACCACCTCAACTCATTCCCGGAGAAATGGGGTGCATATTTCTGCTTCCACCATTCTCCAATCGCCCTTATCCACTCTATTGGAGTATACCGGAATCCTCAGAACCAGGTCAAATAATTCCGAATCCGATTATTTATTGAACACCACCGCCAACGCAGGTTTTCGCAATGACCACCTCCAGCTGCTCTCAAATGAAAGTGCGCCTACCCTTGCTGCAATCAGCGGTGGCGGTGCAGGAGAGGTTTCTATTAGAATAATCGGTTCCGCAGAGCATGATCACGACAGGGTTGGCACTGCTCTGCATTCGGGGCCGTCTCTTGCGCATCTCAATTCACAAACTGTCTCCTTTTCAAGGCCAGTTTCAAGTTTCACGTCTGGATCTTCTGTGCTGTCTTCATTGGAAAGTCAGGTTGACCTGTGGAGCGATAGAGAGTCCGGAGATGGGTCTACAAATTCGACAAGTGCAGGTGGCAATGCAGAAGGCATCGAGGCAGTTGGCACCAGTAACAACACTTCATCCTCTTACCAGAGATATGATATACAACAGGTTTCTCGGTGGATCGAGCAGGTCCTTCCGTTCTCGTTGCTTCTGCTGATTGTATTCATACGTCAGCATCTGCAAGGTATTAGTGTCTGCTTCATATTGCTTTAAGTTTCATTGGACTAACATGGACTGCTTCAACTTTGATAGTGTACTAATAGTGGCAGTATCTGATTCGTGCTCAGTCATATTGAAGCTTTTAATATGTCTCGGAGACTTACTCCTCATTTTCTTATTAGTTGTATGCTTCACATTCCAATCTTATATGCAATTTATGCTTCCTGAAATGAATCCGCCACTTATAGCAAGAGAGTCGCTTTATAAGGAGGTTCTTCCATTTGTCAGTTGTCATAAATACTTGCAATTAATCTTAATAAACTCTTGCAAGTTTCTCCAACCACCACTCATCCTTATTCCTTCCTTTTAGGCCCGTTAAGAGCTACTTAATGTCACTTGTCTGTGGCTTCAACTAACATCTACTCCTTCAATGTTTGAAAGCAATTCATTTACCTTTTTGTTCAGAATGTTATGATCTGATTTCATATATATTTCTACTGGTGAGTGGTGACTAGTAATCCAGATGTCTATTTCGCTCCCATATCCCCATAACCAGCCCAGAAAATTTATGACCTATTATGGCAGCTTTAAGCTTTTCTCAGAAAGAAAAAAACTGCATTTATTTTTCTTCCTATCAAATTGGCCTTTTATCTCCAGACTGGGTTCAGTATTTCTATCCCTGTGTTGAAATTTTATTGTTGATAAGAGTTCCTATTTTTTGGTATAATATATCTGAGAGAGCTCTTAGTGCATAGAGGCATTTTATTTCTTTGATAAGTAGGTCTGTACTGTTTGCCTTTCCCCATTTATTGAATGAAAAACTTCAAATGGTTTATTGAGGTGTTCTATATATGCAGGATTCATTGTTACTATATGGATTGCTGCTTTCATGTTCAAGTCAAATGATATTGTAAGGAAGCAGACAGCACTAAAGGTACTTGGCGTATATTTTCATCTCTTCTGATAAATGTTTTATCAATACTCCGTGAACATTGAGAAACCCTTTAGTTTCAATTCAAAATCACTGAAAACAAGCGACTGTGCTTCCCTCTTCAGGGCGAGAGGAAAATATTAACTCTTATAGGCATTGTCGTTCTTTACTCACTTCATGTCTTCGGGGTTTACTGGTGGTATCGGAAGGATGATGTGTTGAATTCTTTGCTGATGCTGCCTCCAGAAACTACACCCCCTTTTTGGAATGTGATATTCATTATCATGGTGAATGGTGGGTCCTTTTCATCAGCCACTGCAATTTTGTAGAATTGCTTTTCAATAATCTGATCTATGCTTCTTTTCTCTCAGACACCCTTGTCCGTCAGGCAGCAATGATCTTAAAGTGTGTGCTATTGATGTATTACAAAAACAGCAGAGGTCGGAATTACCGTAGGCAGGTATATATTCCTATGCCTTCTGTTAACTAAACGTGTATTTCCTAGCATTGCATAATTGTTTGGAATGGATACACCTTCTAATGAAAAGATTGATGATTCACAGGGTCAACTGTTAACTTTAGTTGAGTACCTGCTGCTCCTTTACCGTGTCCTGCTCCCTGTCCCTGTTTGGTATCGTTTCTTTTTGAACAAAGAATACGGGAGTCTTTTCTCATCACTAATGACTGGATTGTATTTAACTTTCAAGCTTACTTCTGTTGTAGAGAAGGTATCAACACGTAGTTCAGCCAAGTCTGTTCTTGCCATGATTAACTTAATAGTATTTGTAGTACATTGTAGATTCTCTTAGAAGTTCCACTTTTCCTCATTCAAGTAAAACCCATACCTTTTAGGCTATACTGAACTTATCCATATTTTCAGGTACAATCATTCATTACTGCACTTAAAGCATTGTCAAGGAAAAACGTCCATTTTGGATCTTATGCTACACCTCAACAGGTATATACTTTTCGTCCTCTGGGTCTTGGTGTCGATGTTCTCCAAGTTGCTTGAGCTGCTGTAAAGGAATTTTACTAGCTAAAAGTTACTCTAAATTATCCAGTTAAAGGGATGTGCATGTATGGATTGGAGTAGTAGATATTTATGGTCAACCTTACTTCCACTCTGACATCATTGTCTAGCTGCTCATCTTTCCTTTTTCTGATAATGTCACAAATCATTCCTTTCTGTAAGGGCTCATTATTGAAACCAAATTTGATGAATGCAGGTCATGGCAGCTGGGGATTTGTGTGCTATTTGCCAGGAAAAGATGCACGCTCCAGTCCTTCTACGTTGCAAGCACATATTTTGTGAGGACTGTGTTTCTGAGTGGTTGGTTTTCTTTTCTAACCTTAAGTTTGAGCAATTGTTATTTTGTGGTTGAGCTATAATCATATATTGGCTATGAGTAAGAAAGACTTGTCGACATATTTGTCTTTCATGTCTGTTGCACATTCGCCATTTGAGCCATTGTGTTGTTATGCCACAGGTTTGAGAGAGAACGGACTTGCCCCTTATGCCGGGCATTGGTGAAACCGGCAGATCTTAGATCATTTAGCGACGGTTCTACTAGTTTATTTTTTCAGTTATTTTAAATCCAGGAAGTTTTCTGCTTTGAAGGCTGGATCCTCCTCCGGCCGAAGCAGCTGTCCTGATTACACCATCTGCATAGGAAATCTTAACTGTAACTATACTGTTGTAATCAGAAAATGTATGCTAAGAAGCATTCCTGTAAATAGAGTTACATTGTTCACTGTCAACAGTACATGCAATATAGGCATGCGGTATATAAAAACACTTTTTTGATATTTTTCTCTTGTAAAAAGGTCATTACATATCTTCATCTATCTGTAATTTATAATCATTACAATTAAGGGGATCATACATACATCCAAACTTGTTTGTCTAATTTTGAGAGTTGGGGTAAAGCAGTTGCTGCAAACTGTATCATCTAAATTTCTCCTCTTTTGCTGCTGATGACGATGATGTTTATTGTCCTGCTTTTAAACATGGCCTATCCATGCACAAATTTTAGGCAAGAGGTAAAGATTTTGAGACTTTTCCCAACTGCAGTCTGCAGTTACTCATTTCTGCACTTGGACAAGAAAGATTTAATTTCAAGAATCTCCAACAAATTTGCAAGCTGTATGGCGTTATATTATTATAATATGCTACTCCTACTATAGAAGCTTCACATTAAGAATTATGATTCCTTCCATCCTTTTTCCACCAGTATTAAACTGGGGATCATAGAAATTCACGTTTCGATCCTCCTCTAATTAATCCATTTTGTTTACCTAAACAGAATTTTAATAATAACATATATTTGGACCAGTTGTAATAATAAGTTTATCAAATAGAGTCTCGCAATATATGCCTTTTTTATTTTGTGGCGGTTTCAGTTTTAATGGAATATACATGGTTATATTACGTGGATGGAGAATTGTTCAAAGCTCAAAGAAAAGAGGCAACTTGTTAGAAATCATGTGGAGGAATTTGTAATATGGAAACGTGCCTTAAACTACAAATAGTGAAGATGGAGGGGAATGGGTGACCGAGTCACTGAATCGCTGTAGTTCTACAACACGACACCACGCTCTTCGTCTTCTCTTTTGTTGACCCAAACCCCAACCACCCTTTATTCTTCATTTTGTTTTTTGTTTTGTTTTTTCCTCTTTATCTTCCTCACTGGTCCCATTTTCCTTTTTTTTTTCATTCACCGTCGTTTTGGTCTTCCGCCGTGCGCCACCTCCATAACTACCAATAGGTAAATCTCTTTCCCACACCTCTCTCGACCGCCTCCAGTTGGATCTTGCCGCCATGCTCTAACCTGGATTTTGCTTAAACGCAAATCATTTTTTTTATTTGATTTCGTTTTGTTGACTGGTGGAAAAGGTAGGATGATGCATTTGGTTTCAATTTCGTCGGATTGCTGAGGTCTATAATCAGTTGAGTTTGCGTTTATCATTCATTATTCAGTTTAATTTAATCTCTTCCGATTTCTTTTTTCTTCGCAGTGGTTGCAATATGGATATCGACGCTCGGCGTAATTTGGGCGATTCTTCGCAACCCCTATCCTCCTCTTGCGCTTTATGCCATACAGTTCTTCCACCGGAGCACGACGATGTTGAAACAATCAGTGTATGCGGCGATTGCAATTTTCTTTTACTCGAAGATTTTGAGACGGCATCGCCAGATGTGTACCATAGGAGAAGGGGTGTGCCTAGGAGAAGATTCAACAGCTCCGAGTCCATGGAGAGTATGTTCTCTCAGCAATTTTCGCAGATGATCAGTCTTGCCAGGCAAAATCCCTCCCCGTCCAATGCATTCGAGCGTGAATCTGGCCATTCTGTGGATGGAGGAGACAATGCAACTGTAAGGTTGGTGCGGCGTGGATCTCGAAGATGGAGAAGAGTGTTATCCGATAGTGAGAGCGATGGTTTTGATTCTGTTTATGGTGAGACCGAGTCCAATGCTAGCTTTAGGAGATATAGGGCTGATAATGCCATACCTTACAGTGTCTATGGAGGCGAGTCTGATGCTTCGGTTGATGGGCAGAGTTTCTTGGAGAATGATCACTTTGGGCATCACAATCACCCGAATGGAGAGAGTGACCTAGATGACAGTGATAACGATATTGACCCCATGAATGCTGGTACGTTCCGGTGGAATTCAAGTGAAGACGAGGAGAGCGAATGGGAGGAAGAAGCTGACGCCGTGGAGTCTTTCATGGCTGCAGCGGCGGCAGCTCAGCCTGACGGCCACGGAGGCAGAAACATCTTTGTTAATTGGCGCAGACAGTTGTTGTCACCTGAAGTTGTGGGCACATTCCCACTCAGCATACGTCAGCGGATACAGGCGGCATCCGGTGAGCTGCTAATGAGCTTGGAGGAGTCACTGGCGCAGAATTACGTAGGGAATGCTGGAGATTACCTTGATGCGAGAGGGTTTGAGGATCTTCTGGAGCATCTTGCTGAGAGTGAGAGTTCAAGGAGAGGGGCGCCTCCTGCTTCCGTGTCTTACATAAACAGTATGCCGTGTGTGACTATAAGTGAAGAAGACAAGATGGAGCATGAGAGTAAGGTGTGTGCGATCTGCAAGGACCCGTTCATCGTTGGGAGTGTTGCAAATCAGCTCCCATGTTTGCACCTCTACCACCCTTACTGTATCTTGCCATGGTTGAATGCGAGGAATACATGCCCTCTGTGCCGATACGAGCTCCCAACTGATGATGACAAGGAAAGGAATGAGAGAGTTGATATTCGTGAGCGTGAGCGTGAGCTGAATGAGGTGGACGATGACGATAGCTCATTAGATGATCAACTTTCTCAAATTGAGAGGGAAGAAGTGGTTGATGATGATGGCACTCCAAGAAATAGATGGTTCTTCCTTGCTGCTCCAATTGTGAGTATCATTGGGATCTCTCTCATTCTGTGGTTAGGGGATTCTTCTGCAGCTAGATTATGCCCGAGCAGTCGCACTCCTCTCCGTAGGGAGAATAACCAGAGGAGGTGGTGGTCCTTTTTCTAACATACTCACATCTTCCCTTTGATTTGTTTTCTTGTAGAATGACACAAGGTTTTGAGTTAAACTTCATCTTTACTCTAGGAGTATTGTTATGTATGAATTGGTTGTATATGTTCTGTTTTAATTTATGGTGATTGTTTCTGTATATATATTTCATCTTGTTCCCTTTGAGAGGATATGCATATGCGTCTATGTGCTTGTTGATTTGCTATACTCCGGACATAGGCTTTGGAAATTTTCACGATTTATAACTGAACAGAAAAAACAGAATAGAAAAAAAAAGTAGTTGGGAATTTTGATTTGTTTAAGACGTTGAAATGATGTATCTTACACTGCACAGCACAGGCATATATAATCAATCACTTAGAGATGTAGTGATAGTGATCATCTATGCCTCGAACTCCTCGAACTCGAACTATATTTATCCTCACAATAGCCAGGCAGGTCTTGAAAACTATACTTGTTGCCCAGCAGCAGTCTTGATTTCCTCTCAAAATAATATGTTGAGATAAAGAATAATCCAACCAGCCATTGAGAAGATAGCAAAAATGTGAACCCAGAAGAGGACCGACGCAGCTTCCTTCCCACATCCTCGCAGATTCGCAACTGCACCTGTTAATACGAAAGAGGAGAAGAGGGTGTGTATGGAAGTTTGTTAGTGATATACGAAAGAAAGAAAGGCTTGCTAATGAGGAAATGGTATACAGCATGTAGCCGTTACCAGCAAGCACAGAAGTAGGCATAGTGTGCTGGAGTAAGAGCACAAATCTGAACATTTTATCATCAGCTGGGAGGAATCCCAGCTTATCAGCCAGCATCACAGTGCCAAGTCCACATAGAGGAACCAAACACAATCTTGCAAAAACAATGGCTGCAGTTGTACGTGCACCAATTTTCGCGCTCCCTGACCCCGGCCCTGCACCATATGCAAAAGTTTGTTCCTTCATTCAAGGATAATACAACTCCAGTACATGCAAGTGTAAACTTATACATTACTAGCTTACCGTCTACAAGGTTGCCTCCTAGAGCCAACAATATGCATGGGATCATTGCTTCTCTGATGATCAGAAAGACTCATTCTATTATTAGGCTTGCAATAAATAGAAATGCGCTAACCAAACACATTAACGAAGAAAAGAGGAAACCAAACAATATCATTTCATGGAGGGACAAGAACGTACCCAAGAATCATGCAGCTGTCTGTAAAAAAGTACAAAGGAGCATCTGTGGTGAATATCAATTTCTTCAAGAAAGGAACACACCCTATGAATATTGCAACTACCTGTAAAAGAATTGATTATAAGCAAAACAACACACAGCTTTTTCTATCAACGAGTGTTCACGAGTTATGCTTACGATGGTCAAAATTGTAACTGGATGTGGCAATTGGCATCGACCAAGTAACCAGATTATTGAATATCATTAAGCCAGAAACTACATAGAGAAAAGAGACAAACAGGGATACGAGGGATAGACTAAGTGGTTTGAGTGAGCATCTATGCCATCTAGAAAATCCATGGCTCCATATTACAAACCCATTTACAGTAACCAGACATACCAACACAACAGCAACAGAGGCTTTCTCACATGTACCAACTCTACTATGTAACAATTTGACAACTACACAACTACTTCGCCAACTCTGCATGCTACCAACTAGATGATTCATTCCCATCCAGGAAAATAATGTGTGCCAAAACAAGAACTATATTCCTAAGCATAAAGCTGTACACATGAAATTTTAAAAGATCCAAGTGTATTCATGACAAAAAAAGTAAATACAGTAACATCTTCCGCCAGAAAGAAATATTGGAAGTAATAGACTTACGGAAGCAATAATTGGTGGCTGGATGATTTGCTTGAGCTTCAATTTTTCATAAACATATTTCAGAAAATCTTTGATCTGCGCAGAGAGAAGCAGGACGTCAGAGGTTCAATATCAAACTAGTAAAACAAATGGAATAACATGTCCAGTTGCTTAATGAGAATTTAAATAAAAGGTCCAACACAGCACAGGGTAGACCAGATATCTTGTATCTGGGCTGGACTGCTATTACTGATACCTTGCTTAATTGGCATGCTTTACCAGCAGACAAATAGGGATAACAATATTGCAGCTGAATCTATATACTTATCCTAAAAGTTTGAGAGATTATGATGTTGTGCATTTGCAAAAGAAGCTTTCAGAACCTGTATAACTATGAGATCTTTCCAAACCACCATCATGGAACAAATTATACATACACATACATGAAGTTTTAACATAGTTCTATATCACAAATTAACTGCAGCAAAAATCAGCCTAATATTATAAACACAATAGGAATTTGGCCAGTTCTCACTTTCTCTTTTTTGGTGGAACTTGAATATGCTGATTTTGCCTCCTCAGCGAGCAGGGGAAGTTGCTCAGGAGAATCATTACTAGAAAGTGCTCCGGGGTTACTTCTTGCAGGATTCTTCAAGGTCAGATTATCTTCAGCATCATATCCACCAGGGGGAGGGGCAAGCATTTGAAAGACATAGGTATAAAGGATAATTGCACCAACCTGCGACAAACAAATTTTGAGATATAAACATGAGAAAAGCATATAAGAATGTACAGCTCTGAAAGCCTGCCAACTATATTGACTTTCTAGGTGGCATTACTTGCAAAATAAGAACTTAAGTGAACAGGAGATGTTTTAACGGTTAGATCCTTTACCCATTGGCCGAATGAGATGTAAGCATTTCCATCTTGAGAACATTTATCTGTGTCACCGAATGGGTTTGACTTATCTTGACACAATGCAGCAATCAAGACAAGAGGAACATTTCCAATATTCCCTAAAAAGAGATTTAGAAGAATAGGTTTTATGCTGGATTCGATTACCAAAGCAAGTATTAGAAAACACAATACCAAATGATTTACTTATTTTAATCTAGCAGGAAAGGAAGAAGACATCCATCACATTTAACTTTAAATGTAGAAAAAGCTTCAACCTAGCAATTTCATCCACTGCTTTTATAGTTTAACACAGATAGTAGGACTTTCTGGTCTTGTTATCAAGCGATCACGGAGGTGTACCATATAAAAATTATTGAAGGCATTGTTTTACATTTTACTCCAATTGAAAAGGCCGAGCTACCTATGATCTTACACTTGAACCAACAGATACCTCGAGATACAACTGTTTGTTGTTCTCCATTTATAATCATAGCAAGGCAGGAAAGCTGTGTTTAATTAGAAGAAAGTAAGTCCCGTGATAAAAGCTCAATACTTGCCTATTCCAATTTGCACTATTGTAAACTTGAAGTACGGGTAAGGTGGACGGACAATGAATGCAACAAGAAGACCTATAATGGAGCCTGTTACAGAGGCAATCACAACATTGACAGGAATGAACCACCTGCAAAAAGAGAATTCCAATTGCCAAGTAAGCACTTAAACTAGTTATTGCTTCCTTATATTACTTCACAAATTCAAATTGCTACCATTGAATCATTTTCTCAAAAGTTATTGCTTGTCCCAGTTGTGAAAATATCAAACACGGAAGCAGAAGTGAGAAGACCAGCTGCAAGTAGTTGACGCAGAAAAGAATGTCAATATATATTTCGTAATAGAAACGGATATGTGAAATAACAGTTGCCAATAATCTCATGCACCAACTTAGGTCATAAGATACTTTATTGGTATAGAAATAGACATCTGTATTACTTAACGCATAAGGCAAGAGATAAAAGCGTTAGAGGTTGCTTACCCCATTTAAGAGCTTTCTGCCATTAGAAGACAAAATATTTACATACTTGGAGGCCATGAGAAATCCCAGAAAGCACATGGTAAAAACTTTGGCTATGGGAAGAACCGCAATCTTTATCGATCCAAGAACTGACTGTCCACCCTTCTGGGGCTCGATCAGGACCTCCATCAGCATCCTCGGCACTCTATCCATCATCTCGAGAATAAATCTCTACACGAAACAGCAAGCAGTTAATTCCTCTGAAACCGCGCGAAATAGCTAACATGAGACAAAAACGAACTGGCGTGTATTGAAACTGAAGATCTAAGAAAGATCACGAATCAATCAATGACAAAATTCACCTGACGAATCAGAGAAAGGTCGAGGAAATTGAATAGGAAAGGGGAAGAATAAGTTACTGAGGAAGGAGTCGACGCCGGCCGTTGAGGTTCCAAATCTTATAAAAGGGTTGCAACTACAAAGCAGTGTGCAGGAATAATTCGAGTATATATGGATCGAAGAATGAATTAACAACTGCAACATAGACTATATAGTGAAATTGAATAGTTACAAAAATATCCGAAATTGCAAGAATGATTTGAGCAATTTATTGTGTGATTGCAACTCTTTCTATGTACAGAATAAAGTCGAGTTTCTTAAAGGCAAACGAGGCAAGAAGCTTACCTCCTTCCTCCCAGAATTTCGTATTCGCACACCAGGTCAGTGGGCCCACACCCTTTTTCCAGAAACATGCTGACGACTATATATATATACTACTCCATATAGATAGATATTTATTTATTTATTTTAAAATCAAAATCAGACAAAAGGAGGCAGTGTGGCTCCAATTCAACGACTCCGTACTATTTGTGATGTGTCATAGTCTCATAGCATATGCTCCGTTAGTTTATTTTTATTTATTTTGCTTTTTCTTTAATTTATATGAAAAGTTTGGAAATGCTGTCAATCTCCTTTTCCAAACAAACCATCAAAATTATTTATTATTACATTCAAATATAAATTGTCACATCACCATAATTTGTTATTAGATTTAGGGAAATGCTATGTGACCACAGTGTGGATGGACACACAGTGGTATTATTGTAATTTTGTTCACTTTTTTAATGCACAAATGCAATTATAATGATACCCTTTTACATCCTCTTTAAAATTTCATCATTTAAATTTTAAATTTTGTATTGAAAATAGCGAACAGTAACCAATTAAATGAAGAAACAAATTTCAATATAATTTTCAGTTAAAAAAAATCGATGCAATCAAGAGGGTTTAGGGTTTAGGGTTTTAGGAGAATAAAATATTAAATGGTTTGGTCCGATTTTTAATTAAACCGGTCCGATTTTCTTAAAATAACTCACGTGTGGTCGACCACAGTGTGTCCAAATAGCACTACTCTTAGATTTACTAGCTCCAGGGCTTGAATGCAGTGTCTCATTGTCAAAATTTTATCACGTTTCTTTCGTAGTATTTTCCTTAAATTTAAAGTTACTATGTTTTGATTTGATTTAATTTTTGTATAGGATTATATAAGCATTCTTTGACGTTTTATTGTATAGTAATTGGTTGTTATGGATGACAACTCCGTAATTAAGATTATAAATTGACTTTTGAACTTCCGGTTATGAAATAAATATTAGTGTTAATGGGTAAAATTACTCATTTTGCTAATGGTGCATGTGAAAAATATTCAATTCTTAAAATATATGTAGAAATTATTCATTTTTTAAAAATATAAATGAGCACAAAAAAGAAGCTACAACCGTTGGTTAAAGCATAACAGAACGCATCCACCGCCAGTGAGAATTCACCAACGTGGATGTTTTTGGCTAGAATTTAGCCAGTGGTTGTTATATGTTTAAGATTGAAAAATTATGTTATCCACATATATACCTCGTTAAACTATAGCAGAACACATCCACCGCCGTTAGAATTCACCGGCGATGGATGATTTTTGCTAGAATTTAGCCAACGGTTGTTATATATTTAGGAATGAAAAATTATGTTATCAACATATATACCACAACCACCGCTGACTAAAACATAAGGGTTAACAATCATCGCTCGATAACCAAGACAGCGGTGGATGTTCTTATACCAACGGTTGTTGCCTAAATCAAAATTTAAAATTATATATTGCTATAATATATAACCACCGCTAGAAAACAAGTATTACATGGAATCCACCGTTATAATTTTTACGCCAGTTGATATATTGAAAGAGAGAGTGTCCAACGTTGGTAGAGAAGAAAGAAAGAGTGCCAACGGTTATATGAAGTGGAAAGAAAGAGAATATATTGACTTTTTAAAAAGTGGATATTTTTAATATGTATTTTTAAATTTTAGGTATTTTCTACGTATCAATTTTACAATTTAGGTAGTTTTAATTTTCTCCCTAAATATTAATATTAATATATCATGTTATATAAAATTTATTTATAATAATTATTAAAACACTAAATCACTTTCATCCCATAATAATGCTAAATAGATTACCGACAACGGGTAAAAATTTACCCAGTAGTTGATATCTTATTTCTTAAAAAGTTATTATTTATTTTGTCCTTTTTATTATAACTAGTGTTTAACTCATCGAAAATCAATAAAAATTGTTTTATATTATGATTTATAAATATAAAATTTTAAATATATATTTTTAAATAATATATTTTACGATAAAAAAATTTAAATATTAAAAATATTATTATCTAATTAAAATTTTGAGTTTTATAATAAAATTTGAATTATTAAAAATTATATAATATATTTAAAGCCTTAAGTCCTATAATAATTATATTATAGCAAACTCAAATTATTAGCTATAAAATTAAAAAATATCGTTAATAAGGGGTGATTGAGAAAACGTAAATACATAATAATTATATTTTTCTATAACATTTTAAGTGGTTAAAATTTGAATTTTATATATTAAAACGATTATTTTAACCTTTTTATATTTAAAAGTGATATAAAACAACAAATTATTATAAATATTAAAATTGGACAATAAGCATCGCCTTTAATATTTATAGGACAATCCGTCTTTCTTTTTGAATTGTTTGATTGAATCTGCTTGTTACTGGATGCTCTATAGAAATATATCGCTATTCCTTCCTCGACTGATAAAACTTTATTCGTAGAATGTATTAATAAAAAATTACATTACCTTATGATTTATTAAAATAATTGTAAATTTTTGCTACTTAAAAATTATATCGTTGCAAAATACGTGTTACGTGAAGACTCATTTCATGTAAAATTTATTGGTACATAATCACTCTATGTCAAATCAAATAATGATTTTTTTTCGGATAAAATATTTATGTGGATCAAAATTAGGAATGACAATCGGATACAACACGCACGGGTGGTGACTATTCATATCCGTACCCGTACCCGCAAGGGTATAAATGACAACTTATGTGCGATTATTTAACAATAATAAATGTGAGTTAGAGACACATTTGATATCCATGCATGAGTATATTTTAATATAATTTGTATTTGTATATGGATAGTTATTATTCTTACTCACAAAAATTATTCGCGGTAAACTTATGAAATATCCATCAAAATGTCCGCTAAATACTCACCAACCCACCTAATATTAACCATGTTTTTATATTTTTCTAAAAATTATATGTAAAGTATTTACTAAAATTATAATATCTTTTAAATATTAATATTAATTATATGTTTCACATGTGAGTAATATTCACAAGTGGTGGGATGATGGATACGCAAAAGGTGATGGGTGGTGGGTTTGAAGATACTCATATTTGTTCTTTTTATATAATTCTTATATAATACATAATCACTATTATTTTACTATAATATTTTAGGTGGTTAAAATTTGGATTTTTTTTTATTAAAATGACTATTTTGACATATTTCTCCTGTTTAAATGTGGTATTAATTGACAAATTATTGGAAATAAATGTTATTAGCAGTAATTCATATAATGTAGATTGTATTGAAGAAAAATCACGTTATATTATGATTTATTAACATTATTGCAAATTTTTGTTACTTAAAATTATATCATTGCAAAATATATGTGTAAAATGAAGACTTATCTCGTGAAAAATTTATTGGTATATAATCACTTTATGTTGTGATTTAAAAAATTGTCTATTTTTTTGTTTGATAAAAATTAATTATTTGACCAAATAAAATCATGAATATTTACTTGATCAATTCAAATAATTAATGTTACATGTATTAAAAATTATATTGTTGGTGGATCAAAAGTAAGGATGACAATCGGCCACGACATACATGAACATTGCTATCCATATCCATACTCGTGAGGATAGTGATGATATTTTACCCTCGGGTAGCCGACACTAATAGGTGTGAGTTAAAAACACATTTATATTAATTATATTTTTATATAAATTCCCGTTAAATATTCGTCCACCCACTTTATATGAACTGTATTTGTGTATAAATTATATCTAAAATTATATATAATGTCTCTTACATTTAAATTTAATACGCAAAAGTCTAATATATATGTTTTGACAACCAATCGTTTAAATCAAATTATAATTTATAAAATTTGATCTATTCGACCAATCTTATCGTAAATTATAGAGTAAGATCAAATTGCTAAAATCGATAGTAAAAAACCAACGATTATATATTATAAAAATATAAAATACTTAGAAATATTAACGTAATTTAATTGACTCAATATCTCAAGTTCTATTTAAGCTCAATTATACACACATTTTTTCTTTTTATAAAATTTTCATATTAATAAAATTTACAAAGTTTTCAATGTGTGATAGGCTAATTTGTTAGTTTAGTGATATTTAAATCACACTATTAATTTAATATCTACATAATATATATTAAACTAATATGATATGAAATAAAGAGATATGGAAAAAATTATTATAGATTTTATTTGTTTATGCATGAAAATTTTTACAGTTTGAGAACTAATAGTTGTAAATAAAATTATAATATAATATTTATAGGAAAGTTTCAATTACTCAACTATTTATTAGATAATCTAAGAATCTAGTATAATAAATTTTTCATTAAAAATAAAAATTTATGTTATATTTTTAAAAAGTCTTAATCAATTTAATATTAGTCAAAATTTTAATAAATATTAAAATTCATAAAATAAAATTGAGATTTAAAATAAATAAAAATGATTGATTGTGGTGATGTCATATAGGACCATAAATTAAGAAGATGACTTTCAAATGTATTTGTATTAATAATAATAATAATAATAATTATATATATATATATTATAGATGAATATTAGCTGAAATTTTAAATTAATAACAAAAATATTTCATCTCAAATTAATATTTAAAAAATAATTTTAATAATTTACAAAATTAAATAAAAATAAATTTATGTATTTAAAATTTAAATTATTAAAAATTTAATATTAAAAAGAAAATTTTTAATTAAAATATAATTATTATTTGATTAAATAATTAATTGGACAATTAAATTGTGATGTAGAATATATAGATTGTTAGTATTTATATAGTTTCAATAATTGTTGGATTTTATATTAAATCAACGTGGATATATGTATAGTAAATATTAGAATTAATAATCAAAAAAATTGAGATTTAAGATATATATATATAGATGTAAGATAGAATTTTTTTAGTAAATTTTAATAAATATTAAAATTAATTAAAAAATTATAAAGAGAAAAGACCATTTAATCTGAATAAAAAAAGAAACAAATGAATAGTCAATTAATTAGCTAGTCCATCAATTTTCATAATTAATTATATATATTATCCAATTTTAAAGAGTAAACTATGATGATTGATGAATGATATATATTTTCGTACCATAAATGAACAAAACTTATTGTAGAGGTCTACTATCATCTATATTATATATAATTAGCAAAATTATTTTTAATGTATATAAAATATAAAGTATACATTCAATTATATATATTGCAATTTTAACTGAATAATTAATTAAATATGACTATAATCATGACTACTTATTTATATGAGATATTAATTATACACTTACCTAAAACAATTCTTTCCAAATCATTGAATTAAGGAGAGAACTTCAATATGGAATCCTATAATATATTATATTATATAGATATATAGATTGCTATTTTAATCAAACTTTGCCTCATACAATTAATTATCTATTGTACTTTTTTTCTTCTTGTTTATTGTAATATAAATATAGTTACGTTAATATTGGTTGCCGTCACTATGTTTGCAACAATAACCCATGAAGTCGATATTTTGGTTTATATATAAGCAAAAGACAAGGGCTTGGCCAATATATAAAATTTTTTACTGATGCCAGTGATTTTCATCCTCAGAAAAAGAGAAGAAAATATGTATGCAGTCATTGTTAGAGAATTTAATTTATTAACAGGTATCGAAGGAGAAGAGGAGAAGAAGAAACCACTTAAGAACAATAAAAAGGCTAAAATTATAAATAAAAAAGTTGTAGGGTTTGAGCTTTGTATAATGTTAATTTCAAGCTAAAACTAGTGAATTTCTGCAGCTAAATTATAAATTCTTTATTGAGAAAAAAAATAGAGTTTGCTATTGTTTTCAGTTAGTTAGAGGTTATTAATCTCAATTAAAAATGTTGATTATTAATTAATAACTAATTTGTATACCCGTGCGATGCACGAAAAGAGTTAAAAGTAATATAAATAATTTTATTTATAATTATTTAAGACACACAATTATATACTTCTCGTGTAATGGTCCATACAAATTCAAATTTAAAAAAGAGTAACATTGTTTCACATTTTTAGTGGAGTATGATGGTTACAACTAAAAATAAATAATTTATTATGCACCAAATATAAACATGCAAGAAAAAGAATATAATTGATTTATTAGGTTTCGTGCTACTTAATTTATCATATTTAATCTAACATCAAGTTAATAGATTAATCCAAATATATGGTTAAGGTATTTTCTCATTTTAATTTTATATAAGAATCTTTTTTTTAGAGTAAAAACATATGTGGTACATTACGGTCTGTTTGATTTGTAATATATATATAATAGATAAATAGATAACATATTTTATTTATAAATTCCTTATTTTCGATTAACAATTCATCATTTTCTAAATCATTTTTTATAATTTCGCCATTTTTTCCAGTATTCCAATGAGTGATAAATTTAAATATATTTGCATGCAAAAAAGAGTGAGATGACATATAAACTATTTTACGGTTAAAACGGACAATTTAAATTTATGAAATTAAAATATCAAGATTAACGATGATTTTACAATCCGACAATGAACATATTTTTTCTTAAAGCAATTCATATATATTTGGTCTCGACAAAAACAAATAAAGAATAAAATTAGGAAAAAATAATAATTTATACAAAATTGAAGACTTAATATTTAGTGAAAACATGTAACCTATAATTTGGGTAATAAAAATATTACTCTACATGTTCCGTTAAAAGTGTGTCATATTTTCTTATTGGACCGTCAATTACATTCTCAAATAGAAAAAAATTATTTTTAAAAATTAAGTCTCAGTTTTTTATTATCTTAGTTGATAAAGAGAATATAAATATTAGTTAAACAAATATATTATTTTAAAAACTATAGTGCTACTAATGAGAAAATGAAACTATATTATATTTGTTGTATAATTCTCATACAAGATTATTTTAAAACTATTTAAAAAATGATATTAATTTAATTTACTTCATAAAATTTTCAAATGAATAATAATAATTATAATAAAAATAATCACTAATGATAAAAGAACAAATGTAATAATCACATATATATTGTATAAATCTTGTATATGTACAAATATATTAATTGTATGTATGTATGTATATATATATATATATTATGGTGTGAGAAATGATTATAATCGACTATTACAATTATGGTTTTAGAATTATCGATTCTGATCCAATTACAATTCGATTCCAACGATTTTGATTTCTTTAAAATCCACTATGCATATATTATTGATTATAGATTATAGATTAATCATTAATGGATAAATTCTTTCTCATGAACCTAATTATATATATAAATATATAGTTATTTCGATATCTAATAACTTGTTCATATGAAATTATTTTTTTTATATCATATATCTAATTATAATTTTCATCACAATATTTAATTCATGATGTATATTGTACATGTTTTTACATACAAATAAATTAAAAATTAAAAAGTATAGTTATAAAAAAATTGAATAGTTACTTTTATTACTTTCATTTGCCAATAATTTGGAAGCTTTAATCATTATTTATTAGTAACTTAAATCATTTAATTACATTTATGTAATGAGACATTAATTTGCATATAATTATACAATTGCCATTGAAATTGATGTTCAATTGAAAACCTTGTTTTAATATATATATAGATTAGTTTACTACGAATTATATATATATTTTTTTAAAAATCGAACCTTACGAGAAGGCAAGGCCTATAAGAAACTCCCTCTGAAAAAAGAAATATATGATGTTGTTGCCAGTGTATAATTATATTGAAAAACACTTGTAGCTATAATCCCTATCCATCCCTAAACAAATTAACAACATATGCATTGCCTCAGTTCCAATCAAACTATTATTAGTGAATATAACAGTAACACCTATATATCTAATGTTCTTAGATTTAGTTGTTTAAGAGTTTATAAGTTCATTTAAAGTGTTTGGCAAATTAAGCTATCTAAAAATTTATGTTGTAAAAATAAGCTCTTGAAGCTTATAAACTATTAAAAAAATAAGTAGCTTAACTCCAACTTATTTTCTTCTTATAAACAACTTATTTTCTTCTTATAAACTCTTGCGATAGGAGAAATTAGAAACATGTCCTTGATTGAATTGGAAAAACGCACATTTGCCAATGATGATATTTTTCAACATATTACAAAATTAGTTGAGATGATTTGTCAACTAGACAGTGAAGTGATTGACCAGCCAAGTTTAAGTGGAGGAGGTGTGTTTTGTGTAATAATTTCATCCCAAGTTTTATAGTCCAGATTTCGACATTTAAAACAACCGCAAAATTCAAGAAAATTTAATGTAACGAAAACCATGTGATGTCTTTCAAGCATATGGTCTAGGACAGGTTTCCTTGCCATATTTTCAATTTCACCATTCAAACAATCCAAAGTTTAATTTGTATTCTTGTCCAATTTTATAGTTGGGGCGGTTCATTTTAAGGCAAGTAATTAATTATCATCATACATATATAGTGTGAATGTGAATGTAGATACATACGAAAGAAAATTATATATATACAAAGGGTAAACCTTTTACAACATTATATATGACTTCTACCTACAAGGGAAGGGAGATCCAAAACAGAGCAATACAAAACTACGCAGTGCATCAACAACAGGAATACCCTATATATATATATACATATTTGCCTTGTTCATTGCACACAATATTTTCATAAATATTACTAATGCAGATAGATAAATATGTATGTATTTATATATATATATAGAGAGAGAGAGAGAGAAAGAGATTGTGAATGGGAAAAGGGCAGGAATTGCATGCATGGATCCACCTCAATTAACAATTCAAATCGACTATCAATTGATTAAATTTGGCATCAAATGGATTAATCTCACTCACAGAATTCAAGAGGAGGGGACGACGACGCTGCGCATCATATCCTTGAACTCGAAGAAATCGACACGGCCGTCGTGATTCTTATCCACGGAGGAGATCATCATCTCCACTCTGTCCAACTCCGTCCCCTCCTGAAGGCCGAGCTTCCCCAGCACCACCTGCAGCTCCTTGGCGGAGATGTAGCCGTCGCCGTCCTCGTCGAACACCTTGAATGCCTCACTGAGGTCGTACTCCTCCTGCTTCTCGTCGGAGACGGCGGCGGAGGCGGCCTCCTCGCCGAAGAAGGCATCGTCGAGGGAGCGATGGAGCGCCTCGAAGTCCTCGAAGCTGAGCCCGTTGCTCCCCGGTTGGATGTAGGTCTTCACCATGGAGTCAAGTTGGGCCGGGTCGGTCTGCAGGCCCAGGAGGCCCAGGGCCTGGCCCAATTCCTCCACGGTGATGATGCTATCGTTGTTCTTATCGAAAATGTCAAAGATCCGCCGAAGCCGTACCGAGTTCAGACTAGGGCTCCGCAGGCGGAACGATTTGGCGCCCTCGCCGCCGGTCTGCTTGCACTGAGCATCCGTGTCCATGGAAGATGAAGAAGATTAAGAGGAAAGATTTGAGTGTGCGAATGGCCTTAGAGGAATAGTAAATTGTGATTGTGATTTATGAGGAGGAAATGGTAGGCGCTTTCAATGCCTGCTATTTCGCCTTTTTCTTCTCTCTCTCTACTTAAAGGCCAACTCTACTTCCATTTTATATATCTTCGCCTCACCTATCAAACCGCGTTACTACTAAACAAAATTATTCCTCTACCTAAATGTAATCTTTTTTAAAAACACTAAATAATATATTGTGTATTACCGGAATGAGGTTAATATTTTATTTGGTCCATAATATTACGAATTCCAATAATTCATATTTACAAATAAAAAATGTCTATAATCTGCACAGTTTGAAGTGAGATCATCCCCGATAAGAATTGGTGGGATTCAATTGTTAAATTTTGAACATTATATTAGTGATTCAACTTACCAAGACTTTAAAGTCGTGTAACAATTATAACTTGATCTTAAAATTAATTTAAATAGAAAGTAATTTGAACAGAATTAGTGGGTCATATTGGGGTTGCTAAGTAAGAGTCGTCGCGCATTGAATGGTCAACGGAGGGAGCGTAAAGAACAAAGGAAGGGAAGCATCATCAAAATAATAAAGGAAAGGACTCAAGATCAAGAGCGAAGCGTGTGGGCGCCAGCCGCACATCTTCAACGACTTTGACCCCACCCCAATCATTAGGTTCTTGAATAGTTATCGATCTAATAACAACTCAATTTATTGACATCAAATCTAAATTTAATTTGTTAAAGTTTAATATGAACACGAACCCGATTTGTTAAGTTCAAACTCAACAAGATACGAATACGATAACTTTCGTGTTGACCTAATGAGTAACGAAACATTAATGACACGACCCGTTATTGATAGATTCGATACCATAAAAATTTAAATTTGTACGAGATTGACATAAAAATTATAAAATAATAATAATGCATAATTTTTGAATTTATAAAACATATTAATTTTCATATTTAAAAAAGATGCAAAATATTTTGAAAAAAATACTTAAAAAATCACACTTTTCCAAATACAAATTATTAATATATTATAAAATTTTGCTACCAGGTAATTTGAACCTTAATTGTACCATGTCCCGACACGATAATTTTGTGTTTTTATTGGATCAGCCTTATAAGGTTCCAAACTCGATATGACTCTATTAATTTTGTGCATTTTCATATTGTGTCAAAAATTGACAGTCATATCCACTGCTACATCATACTCAGAAAAATCTATTTAAATATGCAAATACACAATATTTTTTGCAAATAATCAAAAAATCTATGGGCTTGTTTGCTTTATAAGATTGGACTAGATAAAATGTAAGATTGTACTAAATCTTATGTTTGGTTATCAAGATATTTTATTACAAAAGTCCAAGACTCAATTCCCCAATAGCCCAGCCCGTTGTTATATCTCTGATTACAATCGCAGCCTCCCCCTGCAATAAGAACGTCAGTAAAAGAAATCTACAAGATAGTACTATTTTACCCTTGGTCTTTCATTTTTCTCTCGGTAACGAGTGTAGAAGAAGAAAACTTGCAGCTGATTTTTATTAGGGCATTTCTCTCGTTTACTCCGTCGGCAACATTTGTGTGCTTGCACAGGTAATTTTCAACTTTCAGAATGACCCTTTATTTTCTTCTTTTGGTGTTTGAATTGTAAATCTCGATAGTGTTCGTGAAGAAGTGTTTGGGTTAATAGTTAAATGGGTTCCTATTGTATAATTCATGCTCAATTTTAGAGAAGTTTAGATAGCTAGAACATTTTACAAATAAACATTAAAATAAAGGTTAAGGTGGAGAGCTTTTGCAGTCATGCTTTTGTTGGTTTATCATTTAATAGAGAGGAAAAATAAAAGCAAATTGAATGGTATACAGTTTGTAGAAATATGAGATGCGATTGCAAAAAATTTTCTTATGAAAAATGCTAGAAAGATTTATTGTATATAGTTTGCTGGGCAGATTTCAGAACCATGATTACAATTTTCCATTATGCACATCTCTTGATGGAAGAGGGATTTGATGTATTTGGTTGTAGAGTTTGTTCATAAATGAAACAAAGTGTGATGGATTTCCATTATTTTGGGCAGAATTTGTCCATAATTAATGAAGCAAAATCAGTGCTTTTTAAAAAAGAAAATATGAACATGGAGCTTAATTTTAAATAATTATACTAATCTTCTCTTTTGACTCATTCTCAGAAGTTGAGTTTTAATAATCTAATTTTGAAAGGTTTTGTATTGGTTTAAATTTATATATAAAAATTGTGGTTTTCTTGTAATGGTTCTTCGGTACATTATATCAAATGTAATGGTCCTTCCCTTCAGTTTGCAGATAGAAAAATAATAATATATTGACCTCTTGAAATTAATAACTTGTTTGATTTTATTCAAGAACAATACTATATTTGTCATTTGTTTATTATTTGCTATGCATTGCTTTCTTCTTAATTAAAGTCATTATTGTGATTTTCTTATAGCTAAAATTTTATGAATCGTTATGTAGTGGCTCAAGTTTTTTTGTCTAGTTCTTTACTAATTATGATACTTGAAACATTTGTGTAGGTGGCTTCAGAACCAACAAAAGTTATGGATCAATATGAAAAAATACTTATAGCCCTGTTTTTGCATCATTTAATGTGGCAAAATTCTTTTTTTTACGTGATATTGCTTACTTATTATTTCTATGGAGAAGATGCTTTTGAGCAAAGTGGAGAGAGAGCTAGAATTAGTTATAGCTTAATAAAGCGAATGCCAAAGCAAAAACTTTTCTTGCACAACCTTATTGAAACTAGTGATGTTGTGTGCATCAATATGCTTCGCATGGATCGTCTTTGTTTTAGTAGATTGTGTAAGTTACTTCAAACACATGGGGGTTTACAATCATCCAAAAATGTTTCTATTCAAGAACAAGTAGCTATTTTTCTTAATGTTGTAGCTCATCATACTAAGATTAGAGTAATAGGCTTTCACTATTCGAGGTCATACTACACGATTAGTAAGCACATTAAAAATATTTTGCGTGCTATCATGATTGTGCATAAATATATGCTAGTCACACCACAAGCTGTTGAGAAGGGTTCTGAAGATATATCGTGGAAATATTTTAGGGTAAGATTACTAAGCCTTTGTTAAGAGACACATTATAGGTATTTTCTTAGGATGTAGCAGAAATTTAATTAGAATTAAATTTATATTATCTTTTTTAGGGTTGTTTAGGTGCACTTGATGGCACATATATCCAAATACATGTACCAGCTGTAGACAAATTACAAGAACTTGAATCCAAATTTAGAATTAGTTATCTTTTATTTATGCAAGTATAATATACGAAAATATAATTTATATTAAACTTAGCATTAGTAATATTTTATTTATTTAATAAATTAACCGATCAATTTACTATTAAAACATATAAAAAGTGGGTTATATATATTCACACATAAAACATAGTGCATATTCTTATACTAATTTATTTTATTTTTTTAATTAAAAAGACTAAATGTTCTTATAAAAAAAATTAGAGTAACAAATCCATACACAAACGTATCTTAAAACACCTTGTAGCAAAATTGATTATTAGGGGTATAATAGTAAATGAGTAATAATCTAGTGTTATATAATCCTACAAACCAAACATAAGATAAAATTTATTATATTTACCAAACAACTATTTATTAGTCAAGATTCAATCTTGGCCCATCCATTACTATATCTCATTCTTATCTTATCTAATAAACCAAACAACACCTATATCTATATCGAAAGAAAACCAATAGCAAAATGTTTTTCCGCCTAAACATGAATTGAATAATATTTACTTATATTTATTGTATTTGTATTATAATTTTTATAATTATATCTACCATTATTATATAATAAATTGTGAGTTGCAATGACATATATAACCATCTTTATCACTTTCTCTCCACTGTAAATAATTGTGCACTCATACATAATATAATAAATTGTGATTTGTAGTTACACATATAATCAGCCCATCACTTCCTTTTCACACAAAATTATGGATAAATAATATATTCTATATTATAAATAAATAATAATTAATGTATCATTTCTCATTTCCTCCCCGCTTTAAATGAAAACACATTCACACATGTCTCTATGTGCATATGACAATTCAAAATTTCCAACATATATGCAAACCCTTATATTAGTTTTTAAGTTTCACATTCATTAACAAAAAACATGAATAAATAATATTCTATGACAATATTATAAATAAATAATAATTAATTCTAAAAAATATTTATGCATCCTGTCAAAAATAATTTATTGAAAATAGTATTTAAACACCTATCATTTCATCATTGTTATCCACCTTTGAACTCATTTTAGTTTTAGATCTTGATTGTCTTTATTTTTATTTATCATTTTCGAGTTTATCACTTTAAAATACTACAATGTCTCCTATTTGGAGTTTAATCAAAAATCTTGAACCCTAAAATGTAAAATCGTGTATAAAATTAAGACTTATTTGTGCGTATGGTTGTACTGCACGGGACACCAATACCTTGATATGCCACGAGTGCGTGTTTCACGATCAAGAGGTAAATTATAAAATTATTTTTCTAATAATATAATGTCATAGATCGGTAGAAACTGGTCGGAGTCAAGAGAATTTTTTGTTGGTTTGAATCGAAAAGTAATAGTATGTGTGTGAGAGGAGAGTTACTTTCTTGGAATTTTATCTACTGTGATTTTTTTTCCCTTGGATTTTAAGATTGTTTTAATGGTTGTGGAGGATAACTACTTTTTTCCACATTTAGATCGCTTATTCAATTATGATCAACCCAAACAAGTTTTGAATAAAAAATGAGTTTTTTTTTTAATATACGAAAATATTTGTAATGATTCTGACCTTTTTTAATTGCTATTTGAAGAAACTTTTCCTTGGCCAAAACATGGGTTATTTTAATTGCTAATTAGAGGATTTGTTAGAGTTTCTAAAATAATTACAATTATTAGAATATTATTTTTATTATTATTGTATCATTATGACATTTCATCTGATTATTTATTTCACAAATGTTTTATAATTTTATATTCTTTATTACTTTTTAGGGTGGTCGAATTCATGCATCGAAAAGAATTTGATGGTCAAATTTCAATCTACTTTTTCGAAAGATAACGTATATACGGTAAAAACTTTTTGATGGTTGAAAACAATAAAAAGTTGAAAACAACGTCAAATCGTTACTACCTTGAATTCTTAAATTCTACATGTATTACTCCAATTACGGAAGAAATTTTTTCTCATTTGCCACTTTCTTCCTATTTTGTCATTTATCTTTTATTTTATTTACCTTCTTATCTACTTATTTTTATATTTTATTTTCTTCATATTATCAATACTTAATTTTTCTTTTTCTTTTTTACTTTTCATCTTTATTTTTTCTTTTTTTCATATTGTCAATACTTAATTTTTTTAATTCAATTTATAAAGTTATATTTATTATTTTAAATACTTTATGAAATTATATATAATTAATAAAATGTGTATATATTTTTTACCTTATTTTATTCCACTTTTTATTTTTATTTTTTCCTAAGTCATGACATTATAAATAAATTAAAAAAAACTATATATAAATATAGTTATATCTATATACTTTTTTATTTCCTTCCTATTATCGACAATTAATTTTCTTTATTTCCATTTAATTTATGACTAAATAAATTAATTAATTTGTATTTATTTATTTAAATTTTAATGAAAATGAAAAGTCAAATTTTTAACTATTTAATAGTTATATACACATCATTATATCCACTCTATAGTACTCCATTCGTCCCACTAAACTTGACATTTTTTTTACGGCACAATTTTAAGGATAATGTATAAAGTAGTGTGAAATATATAAAGGTGGTAGGGTCCACACCTTTTTGAAGAAATAATTTTTGCTATTTTTGTAATGTGTCAAGCTTAGTGGGACGGAGAGAGTACAATTTTTATTTTTTAATATTTTTTTTATTTCATTTGTGTCATCATGTCTCTCATTTGATTGATAATCTAATAACAAAAGACTTTGAGTTACGATTGTGTTTTTCATGATTTGTTAAAAAATACTGATTAAATAGTTTCAATTCGAGTTGTAGTTTAAAAATTAGAAAAAACGCACTGTATATTAATTAAGTAATATTCAAATAAAATAATACGTAATTAACAAACTTTTATGTCTGTTACGTTAAAAAAAAAAGAAACTAATATATAATAACATATTTACGATCTTTAAAAATATACTATGGAGACTTGACATTTATCTATATTAACGTAATATTAAATTGGCGAATAAATGAAATGACTTATTAACTTCATCTATATTTTAAAATAATAAAAATATATTTTAAAAAATAATTTTCCGTGCAACCGGGTTCCTTAAATTTTCTATTGTGTAAATTACCTTTATGCCCTAAGGTTATTTTGGATAATTTCACATTTTATGAGGTTAAAATTGAAATTTACTTTTATTTACTCCTCCCTTCGTCCCACTTAATTAGACACATTTACTTTTGATTCGGATACCAATATTTAGTTATAATAACTTTTGAAAAGAGAGATTTGTACTTTAAAACTTGTCAAAAATAGAAATGTGTCTAATTAAATGGAACATCCAATAAAGAAAATGCGTCTAATGAAGTGGGACGGAGGGAGTACATTCTATTTTCATTGTACCAAACACAAGAATTAAGTTACCAATCAAATACTCCCTTCCTCCAGGAATGTGCTATAAAGCATGCAAGAATAAATTGTAGTTGCAGGAGCATAATTGCATATGAGACTGAGGCTGGTGAGAAAACTGGATTAGAAGTTGTAATGCAAAAACTCACTCAATAAGAATTACTATATCTAGTTGTATATGGTGAAGCTCTAGGTAGTTCTGTACAGCAATACAATAGCAACAGCAATGGCTCCAACAGAGTACCCCAATCCAAAAGGAAGGCCATACCACGAAACCTCCTCATACCAATGCTTCTCTGAACTCTCAACTTTCATCTCAACAGCCTCACTGCTGCAACTCTTGTTTAGTACTTCTCCACGAGTTTAGGATTCCCCTCGAATGAATTCGGGGGGAAAGTATCAAACTGGCCTCCTGTGGGAACTTGCCCTTGAAGATCATTGTGGGCCACACTGAATGAAGACATGAAATGCAATTCCTGCAGAGATTTCGGGATCTCCCCGGAGAGATGGTTTCCTGACATATTCAACCTCTCCAAATTAGTGAGACGGGAGAGCGCTTGAGGGATGTTGCCAGTGAAGTTGTTGTTGCTGAGGTCGAGCGCCTGAAGAAGCTTCAAAGCGCCTATTTGTGGTGCGATGTTGCCGCTGAGGCTTTTTCGGCCCATCGCCAATCCTCGGGGGATGTTGTACATGCGAGTGTACTGGCTGCCATCCAATATAAAAGGCAAGTGCAAGTAACTCAAGTCGGAAGTGGCGATGTCATCAGATATCAAAGCAGGCATGAGGCCGAATTGTTGAGGAAGGCGTCCAGAGAGACGATTTCCAGTGAGTTCGAGGGTATGCAGCCTTGGCATTGCTCCTAACCAGCTTGGAACCGTGCCCGAGATCTTGTTCCTTGCGAGACTCAAGCGCTCGAGCTTGGTGAGCTTTGCAATCCATGAAGGGATATGGCCTTTGAGAGAGCAGTCTCCCAGTGAAAGAGCCTGCATGTTTCGGAAGCAGCCGCTGCCGCTGCTCAGATCAAGATCATTGTCATCAGGCATCATCTCACCATGGAAGTTTTCAGACAAGAATAAATTATTAAGATTGTCACAATGCCTCAGCATCTTGAAAGCTCCGACTATGTTAGTCAGATTGTTTTTAGCAAGGGCGAGGTGTTTTAGGGTTTTTATACCAGAGATGCAACGTGGAATCTCTCCGGCTAGGTTGTTGTGTGAGAATCTAAGAGCAACGAGGGAGGTACAGGAGCAAAGTGTGTGTGAAATTCTTCCGGTGAAGTTGTTGTAATAAACATCAATGATTTTTAGTTGATGGAGTTTAGAGAAATTCAGAGCAGAGATGTCTCCTCCAAACTGGTTGTTGCTCAAGACCAAACTTGCTAGCTTGGAGCATTCCATTAAAGAGGGAGGCAGAGTGCCATTGAGGACATTGGTGTTTAGCACTAGTTCTTCCAAATTTGAGAGCAACCCAAAATTTGGAGGTATCTCTCCACTGAGTTGATTGGAGTGGAGGTCTAAGATGGTGAGGTTAGAAAGCATGACAATGGTTTTCTTGATGGGCCCAGAAAACTGGTTGTTAGGCAGAGAGATTTCCTTCAATGTTGTCAAGGTGTAAAGATCATATGGAAGCAATCCAAAGAGAGAGTTGTCTCCTGCTCTCAAAACTCGAAGATTGCGGCATTCTCTGAGGAGGCCAGGAGAGACAAGACCAGCCAACTTGTTCATGGAAAAATCCAAAATTTGGACAAGTTTGGAGGCCTTGCAAATAGATGAAGGAATAGAGCCTGTGAAGGAGTTGTTGCTGACGTTTAAGCTGATCAGATTGAATGCTTGGTGAAGAAACAGAGGATGAAATGAGCCACTAAAGGTGTTGCTGGACAAATCTACGGCTTGAAAGGAAGGCAGCAAAGAGGAGTGAAGTAGGAGGGGGCCAGACAAGTGGTTGTGGGAGAGATTTATGTGAGTGAGAAATGGGAGGTTTGCAAGATATGAGGTGTTTAAGGTACCGGTGAGATGCCTCTCCGGCGGGTGACAAATACGTGACTCGAGCAACGCCTTTGTGGCTGACGTTGCAGTGTATGCCTTCCCATTGACAGCAGTCGGTGAATTGAGACCAGCTGAGAGGAGGAAGGGAGGAGATGGAGTGGTGGAACGATAGCAACGAGTCACGCTCTACCTCATAGCAACATGTTGCATTTTCGTAGAGGGAAAAAGAGATCAACAAAACAAGGAAGACAAAGCTGAGACTCGGCATCTGCATCTCTGCCTTCCTTCTCTTTTGTTTCGACCATCCCCTTGATGATGAACATTATATGGAATTTGAAACCAGAATGAGAACTGGATTTGTGTGCTTGACTTTGAGTGTCCCTCTTGTGATCTTCATGGGCTAAAGATTGGGGTTTTATGGTGTGTTTCATCACAAAGGGGAACGTGAAAACAACTTGCAGAAGTTGTGTTATTTTCATAGCATGAGTTTGATGATAGTTCTTTCACATTCGAAACTGGGCTCGATAAAACATTAGAACAGATTATGAGCATCAGCCACTAATTCTTGATTGTGATTGATCCAAATTCTACAAACTCTTGAACAACATTGTAGCAGTAACTGCAATTAGTCCTACAAAGTAGCCAGACCCAAAAGGAGCATGACACCACAGATTACTACTCCCGATACCCTCAACGTCTTCTTCCTCATCGACGCCATGAGGCCCCACCCCCACCCCCACCCTCCCGCAGGTCTTGTTAACCTCATACCCACACAGTTTCGGATTCCCTTCAAACGTCTCGAACTGAAACCCCCTCGGAATCTCCCCTTCCAGATCATTCTCCGCCACGCTGAATGTCCACAACAAGTGAAGTTTCGTCAACAACTCCGGAATCTTTCCCGACTATCGGTTCCTTGACAGATCCAATTCAAACTTTTTTATTTTGGTTTTGCAAACAGCAAACCTAAGACAATGGCGACTTTGGGTTAATGTTGTACTAAACGTTTTAATCATTTTCAAAAGGCTGGATAAATTTTACAAAAACGTGAAAAATCGAGATATAAGTTGATGTGGTTTATTTGGTACTAAATTGGTATATATGTGGGTTGAAGAGAGGGAGGGGATGGTACTATGATAAATTACAACAAAACAGATAAAAACAAATAACACGTAGATTGGTAGAGCCTATTATTTGGCGTGGAACAAGATCGGAGTTCCCTGAGCTTAGAGACTATGCAATGATGAATTCTGCAAATTGAAAGTTAACATTTTTCCCATGCATAATTAGTCTCGACCTAAATAATCAAACAATTTAGAGAAAGAGTAATCTCAGTTTGTATGAAAAAAAAAAAAAGTCTCAATCCATCCACCTTTATAGTTACAAGAAAACACTACTAACATGATAATTCTACATCGACAAAACTAAAGACAACTCCAGATCCCATAATAATACTAATGAGATCAACATTATTAACAAAACGTTATTTATTGAAGGCAGAGAGAGAGAGATCAGAGCTTGGTCCTGTAGTGGCATTTGAGGTTTGAGATGGTCCGATTAGAGAGTAAGATATCGACATCGCACGTGGTGTAGGTGGCCACGTGGATGGAGAAGAGTATCCGCACCTTGCCTGAGAGTTTGACGTACACCTGCACCGGCAAGACCCCGGAGGCCACGTCGGATAAGAGGCTGGAATCGCCGGCGATGCGGTCGGCCATCAAGGTGAGGGTGAGGTTCAGCGACCGCGTGTCGCGGGCGCCGATCCTTCCGGCGGGGACAGGGACCTCACCGATATCGTTGCCGCGGTGCCGGAGTAGGCCGACGCCGTCGTGGTACTTGAAACCCACTCTGTTAGGGTTGTGGACGGTGAGCGCCATCGCGAGGCTCACGTTCAGCACCACCCGCAGCCTCACGAGGTCGACGGAGAAGTCCAGATCGTCGAGCGCCACCGAGTTCACAGTGGTGGTAGGATGGCGCGGTTTGAACACGGTGAGCCCTAGAATTAGGAAGAGCAGCCCAACGCCGATCACCACCGCCGTCACCCATAGGCAGATGCATAATCGCCTCCTGTTACTGCGTCTGCGCTCCTTGTTGGTCGATTCCGTCTCCATCAGCTTCCTGGAGGATGATTCCGTGGCTTGTACCTCCATTTTTTAATTTCCCCCAAAACAATCGTTGCGCTGCAACTTAACTGATGCTGATCGGAAGGGCAAATTCGCAAAAGCGCGATGAAAGAGGGATGGTGATGATCCAATTCCGGCTTTACTAATAGTAATAGATGTAGGAATTAAACAATGAGATCGTGTTAAAGAAAGCATCGACGGATTCCTCCTTTCTCTGCTCCCACCCTACACTGCTATACAGCCGCAAATTAATTACTACTACTACTAGTACTATTGATCCCGCTTTAATTTCTTCAAAATCCCTTTGTACCCACGGGGCGGGTTTTGATTGCTTTTCAAGTGCAATAAACAACGGATTACGTGTTTAGGAAGAAAGTGATTCAAAAACATTGCTAATTACGATTTCAATTATATTAAATTAGTAGTAGGTTGAAATTAAGGCAGTATTCTATATTTCTAAGTGTTTATGTTTCCATAATCAAATCAATTGTGATTTTCTGTCATCTCATGGTGTGATAGTTCTGTAGAGTGATTAGTGTTATGTAGGTAAATATTGACATGAGATGAGAATAGAATGGGATGTGCAGTGGTGACTGGTGAGGCGTGATAAGATCTCAAATTCCGACATTGAAGGTTAATGTGAATGAGGGTGCTTAGTCAATGGCCCATAATCACAGGTAGCTGTATAGGTAGTTGATGGTTAGTAGCTGCTTATTAACTCCTCGCATCAGTACACGTGTTTGAATTTCTTACTTAAATGTTCATCAATCTAATTCGTAGATTAACATTGTGCCCTAATCTTCGTAGCGCCAACTAACTCATTTCTTTCCTTTCTTCATTTTGTTTCTTTTTATGCTATTTAATTTATTAATTAATGTCACTATCGACACATTTTACGTAATTTTGGTTTACGTTCGAATTGATCACAAGTCAAAAACTCATTTTCTTCTTATTTCCATAATTTTGGTTTAGATTTGAACTCACCACAAATCATTTTCTTATGATATATTCTTTCCCTCCTTAAAAAATGTATTTTAAAGAAGTCAATATGCATTTAAAAAAAATATATAAAATGTGTTTTTAGTGAAAAATTATTTTATAAGTTCAAGATGAAAAGAAACAAGTTTAAGCGCTTTCAAACAGACAAGGTAACAGTGAGACGCAGACAACAAACTTAACCAAAAAAGCAAAGCACTGCTGTGCTCAACCTCAACCTCAAAGGGTATTTGAATTCGAAGATAATAGATTCTTTCACCCGGGTTCCCGGTTTCATGAATGCTTATCTTATCCTTCCGCAAGTAATAAAGAAAGAAATCAAGAAAAAAAACAAACAATTAAATGTGAAAAAAAATACTCCCCTATAGCTTGCTTCTCGAACCCAACTCAGCCCTCTCTTACTCAATGCTCACTCTAATAAATAGCCATGAGTAACGTCATTGATTGTTCTTCAACTCAGCAACTCTTTAAGAATTTATTGAGTTCTCTGACCTTCTTCCACACAAGCCATAGTTAGAAACAAATAATCTTCTTTTTTGCGACCAACACATCAGAAACAAGCGCGTCAAGTTGATTGTGGCCGGAGAGAGCATGCCCTACAATATTAGCTGCCGCTTTTTCAGCACCTCATACAATTGAAATCAGGTTTCGGCTCTATGTACTTTAGTGTGTCTTCACCTTAGATTTTCATAAGCAAGCAGCAATAACATTTCTATGGATTCACATTACAATCACTCAAGAACTGATTCTGTGGGTCCAGAAACTTCCTCCAATATCTTTTGTACTTGGGAATGCCAAGATCAAGCCACGGTTTCATACTCCCATCAAAATGTAATATCGCTGACGTCTTGAGGTCTTCCGGATTAAGTCCATAGTTATACCCCAGACCAGACAAGATCCAACTATCCTCAAGAGCATACACTAGACCATCAAAGGTAAGTAGGCCAGCGCTTAGACTAGTAGTCTCAGATAATCTTCCCTCTTTGTGCAGCTGCTCACAAAATAACAAATCAGCGTTTTCATTAGAGTAGTCCCAACTTAGAGAAACTTACAAGGCATGCATGTCCAAATGTGTTGTATGGCGAGATAAAACTGCCAGTTATACAGGGGCATACAAATAAAACAAAGTAAGTCAAATAAAGCTAAAATATTAAATTTAGTTACTCACCCCGTGCACCAACCTCTGATATCTTCCAGTGAGATTCTGCACCCTCCACCTTGATAAATCAATAATATTCACTCCAGATGTCCAAGCACATGAATTTTCATCTACTTTGCGGCTTGGCAAATAAGATTTCAGGTCAAACAACTTTACTGCACACAATTGCACAGCACCGTTTACTTTCTCCTCCATATCAAGGTTCCAGAGGGCTGACAAGTCTCTCTGAACAATAACATCATCACCCAAGACCACAACTTTTTCTAAAGAATGAAATATCTCAGGAAGGTGATAAAATGGTTCTGAAAACATAGATATGTATTGTGTGCTAAATTGTGCAGAAGATAGTTTATCAACCCTATGGAAGGAAACACGAAATTCTTCAGGTAATGAAAGATGCAATGGCACCAACTTTTGATGATTATAAAACTTAAGGTCTTCAATGTTCAGCACTTGAACGGCAGCATTCCCATACTTGTTTCTGAAAAACCATAGCTTCATAGCAAAAAAGTTTTCCTTATCTGTCAGGAGATGAAAAACCAGTTTCTCACTTTCCTGCAAATTAATAATGCCTTCAATATTGGCATAACAATCTAGATAGCAAGAGAAAGAATGTAAGAAACGGAAGAGGAGATAAAGGAATACAGATTCTGTACTTTTGCATGTGCAACAGTAGAGTTGACAGCTACAGATGATGCGAGTACATTCTTGGAGAAGATGACATAGTGGTATAAGTCTGGATCGACAAACCTCTTAACCAATTTGTCCTCAATGTCAACTGCTTTGAAATACTCAACAGTTAACCTCATCGATAAACAATGGAGACTCTTTGGCATTGTTTGAACTGCAAGTTTGTAGAGGAAAGCACTCTGCTTCATGTGGAAATTAGCTTCATCCTCCGTCAAGTCTACCAGCTGTCTAAACTTCTTATCAACGTTGTTAAAGTCCACGGGACACGACTTTGCTTTAGCTATTGTAGCTTTCATCACTGTTATCTTCTGATTCATCCTGGGGAGACGTGCAACGATTTTCTAGGTGAAAAATCATTTCACAATCATAGCCCAACAAAAGGGCATCACATGGCTTAAATTAAAAAAAAAAATCAAGAATTCAATGTATAAAGCAATGCCGGTTTCAACGAATATGAACCGTCACATCAAGAATAAGATGCTGATGATGGTAATAACACCATTATAGTCTGCTTTGTATGTCATCCACAAGCTCGGAGGTTACAAGTGGTCTACTAGCATGTATTATACAAAAGCAATGACTTCAAAAAGATACCCGTTGCTACACAGTATGTACCCAGATGATAAAAAGAATAGCCCACACTCTCCTATTAGACATATAGGTCAATTGTCAACCATGTCCAGAACATATGACTAATATTATGACCTTGTGTATTAGTAAGGTAAAGTCGTACAAGCACTAGTTTTCAAGCAAAATGATGCAGGAAATTCCCCAAAAAGTGACATTGTTTTGTCACTACTATTACTGGGATGTGCGTAATGCCAAACTAGGCAACTCATAATAGAATGCAAGAACAAATGAGTATATCAGATCAACATGCTTAAATAAAAGAAATGCATCTCAACATACTGTGGGGGCAGATCTTTATCCGTGGTACTTTCGCTAAGAACACGTTCAAAATCCTGAATATTTTGCTTCATTTCCTGAGATAATTTATCAAACTTTGGAAGCTTTGCAATACTTGGATAGTAAGCACGAGCAACAAAAAGTAGGTCCTTCATCCTCTTCACAACACCATCTTCCATTTTCTCCCTCTGTTCTCGGCGCCATAAGCAGTAACTTCCATATTTCAATTGACAAATCATTTCACTCTCATCAACAGCCATTATGTTCCCATGGGCCTTGTCTATATCAAGAGATCCACTTTTCTGCAACACAACTTATAGCCAAATGACATTAACATATACGGCGACAATCATACAAGATACATATTCTTCCAGCGGCAAATGTTGTATTTACCTTTTTGGCTGTTTTTGGCAAATCAACTGGAACAGGATAATCTGTAGACGAGCCAAATAAAAAAAATCATTGAGCACACAACTTTTGAAGGACAACAATGAACATAAAAAAGAAGCAAATCTTTTCCACATAAAACATGCAGGAACCTTACCATTCGTGCTGTTAGTAGTTGCCTTGAAAGATGCATTTCCAAAACCCTGCAAAAAGGTAAGTGACACAAATAAGATAATTTTACTAGAAATAGTAGCTGGGACAAAGCATTTTATTAGCTCAATACAATGTAAAAGAACTAATCAAATGTATGATAAACTATTTTGTCCAGTAAACCATGCTTCCAATTAAATGTTTTCACTGTGATCACTTTTGAAAGGATGAAATCCAAACCACGAACGCATCAATATACTCAAGAGTGTAGCACAGTTCAAAATTCCAATGCAAATTTATACTTGGAGCTAACCTTTGGAAGAGTTGGGGTAAGTCGCTTTATAATGGCATCAGCACGTATTGATTCATCTATCTATTATGAAATAACAAAGAAAAAAAAATGACTTTAGTAAGGTCAGGACCGTGACTGTCAGGTGTGAAAGTTTAAGATAAATCAAGCAGAACAGCATATCCTGAAAGAATTAAGAACATTATATGATGTACGAAAAGCAGGGATAGGATCAGATCAGTAACCAAATAGGCGACAGTGTCGCGTGTACCATGGGTTTACTTGTAGAATCAGCAGGAATCTGTTGATCATAAACTCTTACAGGATTTTGTTGATCATAAACTCTTACAGGATTTTGTTGATCATAAACTCTTACAGGATTCTGATAGCATCCAATGAGAAAACAAAGAGATCAGTTCCAGTTGCTTAATTATTAAGGAAAAAATAAAAGAAATTCTTACTGAGGCTGAGTTGTGGTGGTCAGTGCCATAACCTGAAACGGTAGAGATAAATCAGAAAAAGAGGTACAAATCCAAATCCAAATCTAAATGCATATCCGCATCGATGAAGTTGAAATTTGAAAACAAGAGCAAAAGCGTGTGTTCATTTATTAACATAAACACACGAATCACTGTCGCTTGAATGAGGAAGTGTGGTGATGATGATCATGGGGAAATACCACTTATTGATTAAACAAGCTGATAGAAAACCATGGATACGGAGGAGCGCAAGGGCAACGAGAGATCCTAACAAGGTTGGGAAATGGAATGGCAAGTAGTGGCAAGGTGCAAGCAGATCTAATCTGATAAAGCAAATACAAGTGTGTTTGTGTGAGAGAGAAAGAGAGAGTGATACCGGAAGGGGAGTGGAAACCGTTGTGGAGGCCGAGCAAGAAGACGAGAGGCACGAGCATTGATAGGAATACTAAGCCAAGCACCGCTATAACCAGACCTTTCCATCTTCTCTTCGCCGGAACCGGAAGGGATGAACCGCCGCCACCCTTCATATTGGAATCTCCGGCTTTTCTCTAAAAAGAAACTCTGAGGAGGAGATCTCACCACACAACTGCCCGCATTCTCAATTTCACTTTAACCTAAAATCCGCCGGCAATACGCAATCCAATCGAATTTAACCGGATTTCTCCCCTCTGTTCATGTGATTCTCATGCTTCTTGAGATCATTCTCCTCTAAATCCTAAATATACATACAAATTCGCGCCGGCCTAGTTTGGTTCAATTTTAAGCAACCTCAGAGTCTGAGATGGCCACAGATGGTGATGGAGATGGGGAGAGACGAAACCAGTAAAGCCAGCGCCCTATTTCACTTTTTTCCTTCCAACACTTTTTCTCATTTTATATTTACGAACTCCCAATTATCACATACCCTTGTTTTCTTCAAAGTTGATAACAAACGTAATCATTTTTTCTAACGTTTATAAATAAATTTGTCCACAAAAACATGCATACTAAAATCTAAATATTGATGAGCTTGAATAAAATTAATTAAATACATTATGATTGAAAAAATGTGCCATCATGTGATATTCTTCTCATTTCCTTTTATATATCTTTTTTAATGATTATGTCTAAATTACGTTTGAATTGAATTCACTTAAACATACAAATTTTATTCATCAAATCTAATTCTAGTTTATTTACACTAACTCTACGTAATTATTTATATAATCTATATTCCTTTTTTAATAAAGTGCGCGAATACAAATTTAAATACTTAATTTTTATAATATAAACTAATATGCGGAAAAAAAAGAATGAGACAACAAGAGAGGTAGTGGTATTTATGGATTCGAGTTATAAGATTATAATCATTAGAGACGATAATCGGTTTGATTTTTGTTTACCTTATCAAAATTTTCAGATTGTTGAAATAAAAAAAGTTCTTAAATCCTCTTATTGTTATTATTTATTGTTGGATTTGGTTCGTTTAACAAATTATTCAGTAATAATAAATTTATCACTATAAAATAAATAAAGAAATTCAATCTCAATTTATTTTTGATAATTCTCATATTCTGAATCGAATATAACTATAAATTAAAATATAAAGTAGTAAAAATTCAACATACTTCCATCTCACAATTCAAAAATATCAACCATGGTTATTCTTAAATTTCAAAACACTTAAATAATCAGAGCACATCAAATGATCAAATGATGAAAACATAATGACTAAATAGTTTGGGAAATATAGCAAGCATCGTAGTTCTAAAATTTTAAATCAAATAACACCTTCAATCGCACTATCTGTCATCTCGTTTGGCCTCCAAAACTTCCTCCAAGGCCAAAGCTCATCACCGATAATAAAAATAAAAAAATAAATATAAAAACGATTAATTTAAATAAAAATAAGGCATATAAAAAATTAATTAGATTAAAAAAATAAAATATCGTGTTTAAAAAAAATGAGCTAATTATAGTTTCCTTTAGTTTATCCTACAATATTAACAATGTAAATATTTTTAAAACTAATGGACTTAGAATATTATTTTAATTTGATAGACCAATTTTTATCAACAATTTGTCTGTTATAGTTGATATATATATTGAATCATTATCGATAATTGATGATCATTTACTAATCGATTTCGATCCAGTTCAATAAAAAATTAATTACTGTTAATTATATAGGCCAAGTCAACGAATCCTAAGATCCGTTGTGTTTCTCTGTAATTCAAAAAATTATTATTATTTATTTACTTATAGTATTACCAAGTGATCTAATTAATCTATTTATTACGTAATCCAACGATAATCTACGTAAGCAATTTAATTAGAAAAATCACTGTGAATTCGAAAATTAGAGAGCAAGTACCCTCAAGTATAATTTGCATTTCTAAAAGAAGAGGAAAAAAATATAAATTGCATTGATCACAATATTCCAGGATATATTCATAAACAAAATTAGTTAATGGCCAGAATTGTAACTTTGTGAGTCTTATTGAATCCCATTTAATGTGTAAAAAAGTTACAGATGAGATTTTGCCAAATTTGCAAAGATATGTTGTGACCACATTCCGAATTTAGAAATTAGTTGACAACTTATAACCATGAACGATCTTAATTAATAAGGCCACAACAAAATCCAACCAACTTTGCTACAAGTAGGCAAGCCAAGCCAACATTAAAAAACTTGCCAATTTTGTTTAATCTCTGAGCACAGTTGGAAGTCTGATCTGTAGCATTAATTAAACTAGAAAATTTTGTAATTAAATAAGATAGTAATAGATTATTTTTTGAAACAATTAAAAAAATAGAATGCATAAGATTTTCATAAAAGGTTTTATATATATTTCCGCTATGCATTGTAGGTATGATAAATAAAATAACATAGTTCTAATCAACTTAAAAAGTAAGTCTATGTTTAAAGTAAGTTTATGTTTGGTATTCAAGACACGATACTTATTTCAAGATAATTGTTCTATAATAATCACAATTATAGAAAAATTATATTGAAATGAATACCAAACCTATCTTTAAATATTCAAATTTAAAGAAGTCTTTTATGTGTTGGATTATGAGACATAGAGTGAACCACAAACACATCTTTCTCATGATAATTGGTAACACCATGCTCTGCAACATAGGAATTGCCTGATAATTTTGGTATTCACCCCTTTCAAAAGTCTCCCAACTCTTGCTCCATAATTAAAAATTCATCACTTTATATGTCAAGATTATGCAAAAATTGGATTAATCAAGTGAAATATGTCCCACAAATGCAACAACAAAGATGAACGATTGAGAAAAAAAAAACCAATTAGTAAGACTCTGTCCTTCGAACCCTAAAACAGAAAGCAAATTCCTGGGGCATAACCTCGACTCTGTCCTTCGAACCCTATCGAGGAGCATCAATTTGCTTGTTAACAGGAGCACCACCACCTGATGACGCAGATGGGAACATTGCATTGGTTGAGAAGTGTTAAGTCTTACAAAATGAGACACAAAAGCAGGAGCAAGTGACGCACCATTTTTTCAATTAATTTGAGCCTCCGAGTTGCTGGGTAAGAGGGACACCATTTTTTCAATTAATCTGAGCCTCGGATTTGCTGGATAAGAGGGATTTTCGGGCCGCCTTCTTCGATTGTGAATTCGAAGTAACTGAAGAAGAAGAAGGGAATTGTTTCTCACAAGTTTTTGCACTCTGTTGCATGCTTGCTTTGTATGTCGGTTGGTTGGTTTTGAATAGAAAAGATGCGTCTCCCAATTTACAATGTCTTTAGTCAAATAAATCAATACAAAAAAATAACTGATTCTAAAAACAAAACCGTCAAAAAAGTCTCTTTTTACATAATATAGATAAATTGATGACCGACTTCGTTGTCGTATAATTCATTTTTAAAGGGTGTTTCACTAAATTTATTTTAAAAAGTTTATAAGTTATTAGAGTTTATAACTATTGCAAAAGTTTATAAATTGGAAAAATAAGTTGGGTATAACTACTTTGAAAAATTTATAAGTTCCAAGAGTTTATTTTTAAAACTTATAAACTCTCAAAAAACTTAATTTGTCAAATGTTTTGAAAGAGGCCGGTCCTGACATTTACGGGACCCTAAGCAAAAATTAAAAAAGAGGCCCTTATATAATGATAAATTAAAAATTAAAGTATTAAAAATTTATATTTTAATATATATTGTGTATTTTTTTTTATGATTTATGCATGTTTTACAACAAAATTCATATTTTTGATTGAACTAATATAAAAATAATGGAACTAATATTAAAATTTCAAACAAGAAATAAAACTTGAGTAATATAACACATGATCATGTTACTCACTTTTAATAGTTAACTATTGATTATAATAAATTATAAAAGAGAGAACAAATATCAAATAACTACATATAATTCAGATTTTTTAGTATTTTGTAAAATAAAATTATTTATAACATTGTCAAAATCAAAGATTTTCAATACATAAAATTACTAAAATTATTTAATTATGTTTATTGAGACATGATAAAATATAAATATGGAGAGTGAAATAATTTTTTAAAAATATACAATATATAGTTTTTTTTAATATCAATTCTTTTTAAATTTTGGGTCCCCACAAATTTGGGGGCCCTAAGTCATTACCCCAATTTTATTACATAAGGATTGAGCCTATTTATAAGCTCAACCAAACACTCCCTTAATTCAATCTTCCATCTGATTGAATATATATGTTGCTCTTGCCAATCACTTGAGCCGTTTCCCCGTGATCGATCTACATTCTGGACTGTTGAAATAACTCGATAGTCGATACAACCATTTTAGTTAAAAGGGATAAATAGTTCCGATCCACTCCTTAATTGCATGGCCAAATGTAAGATATTAAGAGGATGCATGCATGAAAGCCGCCATTTAATTTATGAAACTCGGTATTTTATATGCCTCTCATCGAGTGTTGTTCAAGTAAATATTTATCCTGTCCCACAAAGAGTGACCTAATTTAACTAAAAAATTCTCACATATTTGGTTAAACTAGATCACTTTTAGTGAAACGAAATAAGTATATATCTATCAACGCCTAAGTTAAATCACAAAAATCCCAAAAAGCTTACAGATTAACCCTGAATAAGCAAAAAAGAATAACCACTTCACAGAAATACAATTAATGTAACTCATCATTGTTTGAAATCTTGCATTCTAATTAATTCGTCAACTCGGACTTTAAAAGAACAAAATTCAGATCCATTGGGAATTAATGGTGTTTTGCATAAGGTAAGACAAACCTTTGAAATACATAATAAATGAGAAAAGGGCATTTAATTTAGTCAAAGTATAATTGTTGAGAATTTTATGTACATTAATTCGTGTATTTAGAGTATGAAGCTGTGGCAACGGAACCTGCAGCATGCATGAATTGATGTGCAATTTTCAGCTGGAAGGGATCCATGCCATTGTAAAGCTGATCGATGCCAACCTATTCACTTGCAATTGTTTTAATTTGTTGCCCACATTACACATATATATGTTCCAGAATCTCTTCGACTCTAATATAACTATTTAACTAATATGACAGCCAAACCAGGAATCTGTCCAATTGATTCCTTCAATCGTCTTATAAATTCAGAAGCTAATCTGAACATTATCCCTCAGCATTTGATCAACTTAATATAATTAGCTTCAAGATGAAAATTAATTATGGTAAAACCATGCCATTCAAAATGAAATATTTATAGGACTGTAATAAATTCACGCATGGAACAACATCGATTTTTGTTATACTCTCTCCATCCTTCCATTAATAATGACTCACTTTGATTAAAATTCCATTAATAATGACTCACTTTGATTAAAATTGTGAGAGTGTTTTGACGGAGGTTGTGAGTCATTCTCAATGGAAGAAGGAATATGACATGTTTCTTACTATCAACCATTCCAATAAACCACATCAATCTACCATAGATAATAGAAAACCCATTGTCCGACCTCATAAAAAAAGAATCAAAATTTTTGCCAGATCCCTTATTTCTCTGAGATTGTAGTTCAATCGGTTAGAGCACCGCCGTGTCAAAGCGGAAGCTGCGAGTTCGAGTCCCGCCGGTCCCGACGGGTCCAATAAATAGAAAAATAAAATTTCACTTTCGATGAAATAATAAAAGAGTGTCGGGATATACTTTCATTCCTAAAAAAAAAGTCTTGATTTTTTTTTTCTTTTCTATTTTCCATCTTGTTTTTATTGTTTGGTATGACATGGTTCTTATACTATCAACCATTGGTATTTTCACGATATATATTTAGAGATTTTTGGAAAATTGCAAATGGGATTCAGTGTTATTTTATTTTATTTTTTAATTTTAATTTTATATGTTTTAGTTGAGTTTTATAGATAGTACTAGGGTTTATCCCATCCTATATAATTATAATAAGTTATTTTTAATTAAAAAAAATGATATATAATTAAAAATAATTATTAATTATAATTTAATATATTATAATAATTTATTGTATTTAAAAAAATTATTAATTAAAATAACAAATTTGATCGTAAAATATGAAGTGTTGTAGGGGAGACGTGAGATATTAGATGGTTGTGAGAAAATGGAATATGATAAAACAAACTTTGATATTTGATTCAGATTTAATAATGTGATTGTGATCACACTCTTAAAGGGCTATAGTCATAGTTGGCTGCTTATTATCTCTAGAAACGGACCACGTGATTGCTTGAATGGTCATTATGGTCTGTTTAGCTGGCAATTCATTACATATGAATATATGGGGTTAACTGTGAATAAAATGAATTTAGAATTGAAGGTTACTGATGTAATTTGATTACTGATTACGATAGCAGTACAAGTTGGAGTTCATGTTCATCCTAGATGGAGAAACTTTGTATGATATATATATTTGTTTCCAATTAATTACTGTTTTCTAATTATCGATTAAATTAATTTTCAAAATAGCCATTGGGAGCCAATAGTGAAATTATATATTTTTAAATATTACCCCCTTTCAATCGATCACACTTTACATTATTTATCTCATTCCAATTTATTGAACATTTAAGGTGGAATTAATTAAGACCCGCTCGCATTGTAAATGTTATAATGCATACACTCACAAGTCCCGATAACGTAGAATTCTACAGCAAATTCAACACGGCTGGGATAAATGTGTGTGAAAAAAAATATAGAATTGAAGATATATATTCACCACTCCTAAACCAATCAAAATAAGTACACTATAATTTGTTATTTTCAGTTACTCTAACTTTTGCAATTAATTCTGTAGTAGCCAAAATTTAAAATTTAACTTCCCCGGAGACAATCTATTGTGGGTCTTAGTAAGGAGGAGTATTCCATCGATCGGTGGTAAAAAGGAATTGAGAATGGGGTTTAACCGTTGAAGCTCCTATCAACCAATCTAAACGTTTTATTTTTTTGACATATATAATTATAGTAAGCTGAAGTATAGCATAATAGTTGGCGACTGAGACTGAGGGCATGCAGCAATAAGTGACCAAGACAGGTCGTAAAAAGAAGTTATACTTTTACGCATTAATAATTCAATTGGATCCAAAAAGGCCTTAGCTACGACAGCTTTTTCCTTAAAGACTGCTTGCACCAATTCCGACGTACGAAAATGCCTACACATACTATTAATATATACTACAATGAAGTTATATATGCAATAATCCTCGTATATATAGTTAATCGGTCCGTCCCCATATATATTTTATCCCTCTACATCTCACACACTATATTTTATTAGTATCAATTGAAAATTTATTTACCAGCGTTATTATGTAATAGTGAGACAGTTTATGAAACGAGTCACACACACAATAACAAAAAGCGAACACACAGAATTAGTAATCCAGTTCGGTGCTCAACACCTACGTTTGAGGGGACACACCTAAGGGATCAATTCACTAATCAAGAACTTCGAGTCTCTAAGGACTCCCCACGTCTTAAAAAACATCTTCACCCTCCAACGATCTTCTCATAGTAATTGAAGTTAGTCTCTCACTAGACTAAATACCCCTTTGAGTTTATAATTCATCAATAACTCTCACAATGAAAAGCACTACCACTTAATGTGTTGTATATAATCTTCGCTCGTGTGTATGCGTAACGGAAACAAACACATGATCCAGTAGCTCAGATAATCACACGGTAAGCGTGCTACTAGCCGGAACTCTCATGTATGGTGTATATGAATATATACTCGAGAGGTTCAAGTGTAGCAATTGACCATGACCTATATATATGGATGGTAGACGAAAAATCCTTTATAGCAGCAACTTTCTTCCAAGATAATTTGAATCTTGCATATCTTGATTTCCAAATATATTTTCTTGAAATATCTTGAATATAAAAGACATCTAACATAAATTGTCAATACGTGCAGGACTGTGTATACTACCTCTATTCTTTCTTATAAGTGTGTCATATTTCAAAATACTAGATTAAAATGATGTCATTTTTCTTATTTTATTTTTATTTAATATTTATTATAATTTGAAAAAAAATGTATATATAAATAAAATAGAACACTTAAAAAAGATGGAAGAAATAGATAGCTCCATTAATTATTACTCCATTAAAGAGAAGATCATCCTTTTAGTTAATACATATATAGTGCATTAAAAAAAATAAAAATAATGATAATGTGTAGTAATTAGTGCAAGGAGGTAGATCATAGATGTATGGATACGGGTGCATTAATTGAATTGATTATGAGTAAGGAGTGAAAGAGAGAGAAAGGGGCAAGACAAGAAGAGAAAAACCAAAAAGGGCAAAAAGCTGGTCGCAATGATGCTATTGAAAGCAAAATGTCAAACGCAACGTTGCGTATAATAGGTAAATGACATGCATATTTTCTCACATTCACGCATTTACACACGCCTGGGCCCCACCCACCTGCTTGTCACGTCCTCTCGCTCTTTACCTGCTCCCCTCGGCCCGGCCCGCCCCGGCCCTCACTAACTACTCTTTCAATTCGCTCGCTCATGCGCCATACCATTTACCATTTACCATTTACCATTTACCGTTTACCAACCATAACATTAATTATATATTCAACCCCACTTTCTACTTTCTAAGTCCATTTGTAACAACACTTAAACAATCAAATGTATATCCTTTCTAGAGATCGATCATTTAAAACTCTATATAAATAAATGTATATTGTGTAGCTAGACTGTAGTAGGTAGCTGGCTCCATACAGACACGAATGACACCGTTACATTTGTTTTTGTCCTTTTATATATCTTTTTAATTCTTCTTCTTGTATGGGTTATTGGGTCCTACTTAAAAGCTAGCCAACGTACGAAATTTCATGGAGGAGCAGGAGTCGTCGTCATCGCCGGACTCCAAATTCCAAGTGTTGTGCAAGCCAGAATATTGACGGTACCACTAAGGCACTAGCTACCACTACCTCTACCTCTACCTCTGGTTTGCTTCTAACTTTAATATATTTACACCTTCAGCTGCATGCCCATTAAGGCTAAGACCTTCAAATCATATCCACGCACCATTTATATATATATACATTATTGATTATAATATTCCGTCGATATCTTCTTCTACGGCTGCAGCGGGGGACGTACGGCCGGAATATATATCGAAATTCAAACTACGCCGGTGGCCGACCTGCTGTTGCATACCGGCCGCCAACAACATTATATTATATATATTGGAGAGGATGAGGAGCCATATATAATACTATATAATATATATATGTTTAACCTTTTCTCTAGTGGAGCTAGCTAGCTTCATCCAAAATTTTCAGAGTATATATAGTAAAACTAATGATATGAAGAAGATATTCCACATGCAAATCCAGTTGAATTGCATTTTTAGACGTTTTACAGAAAAATATATATGTGTAAATGTTGAATTAATTATAAGATGTGAACTTCGATGTTCATGAAAAAGATTAACATTTTCGTATGGTACGTGGACCAATTTTGGTTGACAAACTATGAGAATTGTGTCCAATAAGATAAACTAATTAAACTCGCCAAAATTAAATATAATCGATTATAAATTAACTATTTAACCATTTTCATGAAGACTAATTAATTAAATGAGTTAGGAAATAAATGTAAAATGATAATCGAAGGGTCCATGTGCATGTGGAGGTTGTGGATGATGTTAACTATATATATATATATGGAGTACTACTCTCTTTGGATATGCTGTTGACAGATGACAGGTGATTCTTTTGATAATATTAATACCAAATAAATTAAACTATTAGTGCTTAATTATACTCCCCTGATCCAATAAGCATGACACAAAATTTTTGGGCACGATTATTAAGAAGGGTGTATAAAATAGTGTAAGAGTGATAAAAGTGGTAGAGTCCACACCTTTTTAAAGAGATAATTTTGACTATTTTATGAATGTGCCAAGTTTAATAAGACGATCAAATAAGAGAATTGTGTCAAACTTAGTGGAGGGGATGGAGTATTTATTATCATGTCCCCTTAATCACATACCAATGACATTAACTTTTATTATATTTAATGTAATCTAATTTGTTTTTTAGTTTTTTTTTCGCTTTTGACAATTGAACAATCTATGGAAAGTAATATTTATATTCAAAAGTATTTGACATTCATAGCACTAGCAAGTCAAAACACAATTTTCTTTTTAACCATTAATTATAATGAGATTTTCTATTGAAAGATGAAGTGTGGACACAAAATACACATTAAATTCGATTTGTGCAGTGTTAGAAGGTTAATGTTTAAACTAATAGATTTTGGATTTAATTAAATTCTTCCTAATGTAATTTTGTAATTTTATTTAATATAATCAATTAAAAGAAAAATATCACTTGTGTTTCACCCACCAATATAAAAAAACAATGGGTAACTCCACTATTACTTAAGTACAATATGCAATAAAGGTAGGAGTGAGAATGGCGACTCATTTTTAAGTCCCAATTCCTAAAATCATCAATTTTTTGTATCTATCTCCCTATATATATATATATGAGAATGGATCAAATGAGAATCGATCCTTATATAACAACTAAAAAATAATTTGAATCATTGATCTTTGTATAATCTATGGTCCAAAATAATTGTGTATTAAATTTATACATAGTTAGCATTGAAATTATGATGCATTGGTTAATAAATAAAAATGCATTATAATGTTATGCATTAAGATAATACATGTAATGCATTAAAATTACAGATAACATGATTTTAATTTATATATAAAACTTGGTTCTCACATGTGACTAACCCTATATATATATTTATAAAACTTGGTTCAAATGAGCCACTTAACGTAAACATGAACTATATCACCAAACATAAAAAACCTAATATAAATTTTAGCCAAAATTAATTTGAAGTTCTCAAATTACTCTCTTTAAGGTATTAACACACTTTATTTAACAAAAAACAAATATCCCCAGACATAAGAACATATAAATTATAGGCAAAATTAATGTGAATATTATAAATAACAACTCTGTTTAAGCTTGAAGTGACTATTTCTTATATTGTCTCTTAAAACCATCATTGTAAATTAAGAATTTATTAATTAATAAAGAAAAAATAAATCAATAGAGATTAAATGTAGATTAAATGATAAGATATGCAAGAACATGTGATAGGGTCCCTTGTGAGCTTGTATTATGTGAGTGTATGGTATGGTGTGAGAGCAACACTAAGTAGTGCTCCTATAAAGATAAGCTGTTCTTAGGAAAATCAAAAGAGAAAAAGAAAATTATCGAAAATGGCAAAAGCAAAATTGGAAGTTTCCCATACAAAGTCAAAAGCTTCAACACACAAATACATACTTGTGCTAAACTAGAAAGAAAAGAGATTCAAATTCATCCCTCATTTCACCCTCCAATTAATCCATCAAAAGCTTCTTCAAATTAAACTACTAGTGTCTAGTTGTAGTAATTTACAAATTAATTAAATAGTTTTGTAGTACAAGTAATTTCCCATTACAAGTCTTATCTTATACTGTTATAATTGAAAAGTATTCTTACTTTTTTCTTTTAATCTTTCTCCGTCGTGTGGTGTGGTGTGGTGTGTTGTGTATAAATAATGCGATGGGATGATGGGAGCCCTAGAAGGTTGTGCTGGGTTTAGTAGTTTTCTGCTTGTATATATATCACTTGGGTTTCAGTATGTGTGCTCTTATGCTTATATGATTCTATCTCTGTGTGTTTGTGTGTGTTTGTGAGGGAGAGAGAGAGAGAGAGAGAGTGCGTGTATGTGTTGAAACCACAGAATCTCGATGTTGGTGTCTGAACCTCTTGCGCCTCTATCTTGTTGGATCATCTTCCTCCTTCATCAACTCATTATAATTTATAATAATCAACCCTCCTCCTTAACTCCTTCCTACCTTTTGCCTTTTGCTATAGATACATAAATATACAGATAGATAGAGATAGAGAAAAGATAGAGCAAATTAAGAAACAGCAAGAGCACTTGAGAAATTCAATTCCATCCATGGCGGCAAAAGCTTTTGGTTTAGCTGGCGAGGGCGAGAGCTACGGCGCCGATGAAGAAACCAACGTGGTGGGGCTAATGCATTCTTCGCTCGGCGGCAAGATGTTGAGGAAGAGGACAGCGTCGGAGATGGACTTTAACAGCAGCAGCATCGCCACCAACCCCAGGTTCTCGCGGCGGACCGCCGCCGCGAACGGCGGAGGTGATTTTGTGGCGGTCAATGTTCAAGCGCCAATTCCTCTCCCTATCCCTCCTAATCCAGTAGCATCATCATCAACCAACTACTCCACAAGCACAAGTAATATCAATATATTAATGACGTCAGGCAAAGCAGCCGCCGCAGCTGCTTCCAGTCCTTATGGTCATCAAATGTTGCCCTCCACCTCCACCAGTCCTTCTTCACCTTCAGTGTGTGTTTTCTCTGGTCTTCCGCTGTTCCCTCCGGAGAGAAACAATCCAACAGTAATGGAGGACAGCGCCGCTTCAGCATGGATCGACGGAATCATAAGAGATCTCATCCACACCTCCAACCAAGTCTCCATCCCCAACCTCATCCTCAACGTCAGAGAGATCATCCACCCTAGCAACCCAAACCTCGCCGCCCTCCTCGAGCACCGCCTCCGCTCCCTCGCACCCGACACCACCCGCACATCATCCAATGAACCGCCAACCCTCAACAATTGGGCACACCCGGTATTTTCTAACTCCGATCAGCCCTCCAACGACTGGTTTCTCGATACTTCGTTACCTAACACAACAGCAGGAGCGTCTAACCCAGCCACTGCTGCTGCTGTTCCCTCTCCTCCTGTTGCTGCTCCTCTTGTAACGGAGCAGCCACACGAGCAGCAGCAACAGCAGAAGAGCTCGTCCACTACGGCCACAACCACGACCACATCCCCATCAACAACCCTAGTTAGCATTAGGGAGAGGAAGCAGGAGATGCGGCAACAGGAGAAGGACGAGCAAGGGCTTCACCTCCTGACGCAGCTGCTGCAATGCGCGGAGGCGGTATCCGGCGACAACCTTGAGGAGGCCAACAAGATGCTTCTCGAAATCTCCCAGGTGGCCACCCCCTTCGGAACGTCGGCCCAGCGCGTCGCGGCCTACTTTTCGGAGGCGATGTCGGCCCGAATTGTGAGCTCGTGCTTGGGTATATACGCGGCGCTGCCCACGGTGCCGCACGCCCACAAGCTCGCCTCCGCCTTCCAAGTGTTCAACGGGATCAGCCCCTTCGTCAAGTTCTCGCACTTCACGGCCAACCAGGCCATACAGGAAGCCTTTGACAGGGAGGATAGAGTCCACATTATAGACCTCGACATCATGCAAGGCCTCCAGTGGCCTGGGCTCTTCCACATACTCGCCTCGAGGCCCGGTGGGCCCCCCTTCGTCCGCCTCACCGGCTTGGGGAACTCCACCGATGCCCTCCAAGCTACCGGCAAGCGCCTCTCCGACTTTGCGGATAAGCTGGGGCTGCCGTTCGAGTTCTGCCCCCTAACCGACAAGGTCGGAAACCTCGATCCCGGCAAACTCAACATCGGCAAGAGGGAGGCTGTTGCTGTTCATTGGCTGCAGCATTCTCTCTATGATGTCACCGGCTCTGACGCCAACACTCTATGCCTCTTGCAGAGGTACGTACCTTCGAGTGTTTGGCCTTTTAAAGTACTCCAATATTTACTCGGTTTTGGTCTGGGTTACCACCTTTAAATCTCGTTTTTTAATTAATGCTTGGATTTAACCTTGTTTGCAATTTTCACATAATTTCGTATACTGGCAATGAAATCAAATTGTTTGGCTATAAATGCAAGGAAAGTAGATTTGTGTGCTTAATACCAGAAATTGGCAAAGATTAGTTGATGGGGAATTATAATTGTGGTCTCAATTGGGCAGATTATCTCCCAAGGTGGTGACAGTGGTGGAGCAAGACCTGAGCCATGCAGGTTCCTTTCTAGGGAGATTTGTGGAGGCAATCCACTATTACTCAGCCTTGTTCGACTCGTTGGGCGCTTGTTATGGGGAGGAGAGTGAGGAGAGGCACGTCGTGGAGCAGCAGTTGCTGTCGAGGGAGATACGGAACGTGCTGAGCGTGGGGGGTCCCTCGAGGAGCGGTGAGGTGAAGTTCAACAACTGGAGAAAGAAGCTTCAGCAGTGTGGGTTCAAGGGTATCTCCCTTGGGGGCAATGCCGCTGCACAAGCTACGCTCCTGCTCGGGATGTTCCCGTCCGACGGTTACACACTCGTGGAGGACAACGGCGCCCTGAAGCTCGGGTGGAAGGATCTCTGCTTGCTCACGGCTTCTGCGTGGCGACCACCTCCGCTCACTGCCTAATCTGTGTTTTGTTTTCCTTTCTCAACATATCAAACTTGTTATAATGCCTGTCACTCTTTCCTTCCTTTTACGGGGAATACACATACATTTGGCTTTCCCTCATTATATACATCATAAGATGGTCTACTGGCAAGCAATTATAGGTTGGTTTTCACGTTTCTGCAGCTTCACATGTAGATATAAACAAGAATTATATCTTCTGATATGTATATACATACACAGAACTCTTACGTGTGTACCAAATCGAGTCAAATAACTGATACAGCCTTACAACAACAAAACGAAGAAGTGCAGTTGCAACATCTTTGGAAACACCTATGTAAAACTGTACCAACTTTTTAGCAAGTAGAAACAGAATAAATTCTCTCAAAGTACAAGACTAGGCCCACAAACAAAGGCGTTGATGAAAAGAAGTAGCATCTGCAATCTACTCATCTGCAGCAGGTACAACTGGAGGAATGCAGTCCACCTTGTACCGTATAACCTGCTCAAGCCCAAGCCGAAAGTTAAAAAAGGATAAATTCAAGAATCACCCAATTCATATTTACAGAGACTGGTAGAGGGTTCATTTAAAAAACAAAATTTACCAAATTGGTACCTCTTTAATGAATATCAGAGCATGGGTATCAGGTATGTTATGAGCAACAAAGCAATGGGTAAATCTAAGGTTAAGTTGATGGCCTACAGTTGTGAATGTGATACACCATATTTCCGCATTTTATTTATCATAGTCCAGCCAGCGTTTTGAAGCTGCTGGAACTTCTCTTTTATACCGTTATTATTATTATAAGGGTCTCGATTTTGGAACTGCTTGAAATTAGTTCTCTTTTCATTTTCTTTTTTTCAAAATTGGATTACATTAAATTTAAATTACATAGCAGCATAAATTACATAGCAGCGTCACGGAGTACCGAACCCGAGACCTATTGCCTTGGGCATTAACCCACTATCACTAGCGTAACACACGCACACACTCTCTTTTCATTTTGGATTACCAGCATGCGTCCTAATATACTTAGACAGGACTACATATTGTGTACTGTGTAGTGAGGGTTCGATCGAATCATCATTTACTGATCAAAAAATTTAACATGAAACTATATTCAGCAAAGTTATTCAGTAGCAAATACAAACTATATTATAAGGTGGCATCTGGAAAATATGTTCTGGCATAATTAGTTTACCAACCTTCTTAAAAAATGTTGAATACGAATTATCCCATGTAAGCTTGTAGTCTCCAGAGACGCATGTGCAGAAGTTACCCTGCAAATGAAGTTGAATATTTGAAAATTTTACGAAGCAGTATTTGAAATGAATAAATTAAAAAAAGAAGAAGGTAACACTCACCTGATCAGCTTCATAACGCCGATAAGGCAAGATTGACTAGTTTCAGCAATAACCAGGGTAAACGTCATAAACCAAAATCCAAATCAAGTTAGAGCTAATGAACGAAAGACAGAGAAGTGGACCAATGGAGAAGTGTGGTATAAAACGCAAAACAAGTGGTAAACAAAAGAATTAAGAATTAAGATGTAATAGCTGAAAAGCTTACAGTTTTTCTTCCAGAGGAATCACTGCATTCTATACTGAATCCAATGTCCGGCTAGCACATTATTACAATGAAAAAAAAAACTATATTACTAAAATTCGAAATGTCATAAGTCTATGAAAGCCTAGTTTCTATACTCAAATTAGAATGATATAGTGGACAATATTTATGAATAATGCAGAATTTTAAGCATCCATCTTTCTGCAATTTTTATCAAATGATCACATATAACGAATACGTAATCTCACATTCCAATTATTAAGAACGAGTAAAAATATGAGACCAGCCAGTGTACATGTAATGCCCCAACATCAATTGGAGAATTATCAGCTTCAAAGATATATCATTAGCAAATTGTGCTTGTTCTGAAGACAAATTAAATGTGGAAAAGTAATTGGTGTTCTATGTCCTGGCAAGAATGTAAAATTGGGAATAAGAATATCATTTGGTAACTAATTCCAGAGCAACAATATTTCCAAAAGATTATTACTTCTGCAAAGTCAATACACATACATCGAATCAATGCATCTATCCAAGTATCAAAGATTCAAAATAGAACTAAAAGGTAAAAGTGAACTTTAGTCAAGTAAGAATATAAAGGCTACATTTAGGATTGTATCTCTTTTAATTAAATGGTGTATGGTAGGGAGTAGATTGTGTACGTAAGAAAATAATAATTTATCCTTTTGTTTTAATAAGTATAGAGCTAATGACTCCATAAATGTGAAATTCGTATGATATACCAAGAAACCATTAATTAGAACGCAAGATATATGAATTAATGATTAATGATTAGCAAAAGTTTGAAGAATACCACATTCAATCTGCCCTGCACCAGTAAGAAATCCCAAGCAATGTATGAATTAATTGACTCCACTGTTAAAGTCACCTGAAAGAACAGCAAAATCCACTCAGGCTGATATATATAGCTAAATCACTAACTAATGTATCAACCCAAAGCTTAAAATTTCCAGAGTGACAATATGGCAAACATGCGCTTAATAAATGTGTAAATGTGTGTGTCTATAAACTAACTAAGCCCAAATTTCTTCCCGCCCTCCAGCCACCACCCCCTTCACTGAACTGCAGCAATGCCCTATCCCCTCCTTTGACAGTATCCCATCCTTCTCTCTTTGAGCCACACAGAAGCGTTAGACTATCCTTCCAGCAGATACCGCTCCTCCCCTCTCTTCGAGCCACAGAGAAGCCTAGAATTGCTTTCCAGCAGATCTTGCCTCTCCTCTCTGCAGCTGCTGGAAGTTCTGCATGAAATCACCCTCCCCCCCCCCCCTCCCGCCCCCCCCAAATTCTCTCTCTTGTATGAACCCTCCTCAACACTGGTCTTAATATGCCTTCTTGAGTTCTTGGTATTGCAATCTAAAGAAACCTCCCCACACAACAGACGTGCCCATTCATGCATCGGAGCCACATTCAAACAGCACTGGCAGTCAGGTTCAAGCACCATCCCACTCGTGCAGCGCCACCACCGCGTTCATGAAGTTACCACCAAGACATGCACCACCCTCCCATTTTAGGATATTTCAGTCATTTAGGCAAGTAATAGTTTTAAATTGGTGACTAAGGAAATGATTTTCACTATCAAGAATTGCAAAGACAATATTTGTCTATTATACTAGAGGGTGTGATGCAGTAGCAAAGTTATGAATTGAATCAGATAAAGTGAAAGAATATGTGAATCTATGTGTCTATGCGTATGAGATAATATATTACATTTGGTTAGTGCTTGGTGGAGTTATAGATCTTGAGCATGCGCTGGAAAAAAATATTACCTCGTGAGTTGCCCCTGCTGGAACAATTATTTCCTTGTAATCATCTGTTTTCCTGCGAACACCAATCTGTTAATGATCCTAAAAAAGGATTAGTACAAATTCATCAAATTGCACATTTTCAGGGCAGACCTGGCTGTTAATGTACCAGCTTCTTCTGCAGTAATAAGAAAGGGAGAATTTGAGAAAACTTCCCTGTAAAACAGATATTAGAGTGCCAATAAAAGTTAATCGCAAAAAATTGCCTGGAGTAAAACCATATTCACCTCATCAATTTAAAAAAGGTTTTTGCTTCAAAATTCAGCAGATGCATATGGTGATGTTAGAGCAAAAGAGAGTCTTAGACTCTAAGAATATAAAGTACCCAATAAATTTGATGAATTTTTCCAACTCAGAAGTATAGACATTAGCTGCTTCTTCCAAAATAGAAATCTGATTGTTCTGCCTGAAAATTATAGAAATGCCAGAAAAACATTACCAGATAATCAACATGTTAAAAGCTGAACCGAAAGTATAAGAATCTTTGCAAGCTCACAGTTTGCTAGTTTCAAAACGTCCCCAAAGGAGAGATATAAATAGTCGAATATTATGCACCATTTTTGTAAGACTATACAGAGGCGGTCCGTATCGTTGTCGCTGCTCCTCCATGGGCCTGGTGGCAACTTGAGTTAAGAACCGAATGGAATATAATGCTATTTGATCCACTTAACTTGAAAGAATTGGCTGAGTGGTAAAATAACTTATTATCTTAGAGGATATATTAAAAGCAAGTGTATACCCTTGATCATCATTTATTTGCCTCACAAAATCCATCAAAACCTGCAACACTTACACCACAGTTAGACAGACAATACAACAGAAAAAAAGTAACTAGTGTATTTATTTGCAAATATCGCATATAAATAACAAAAGGGAAAGAAAAATGATCTAAAATTCAATAGCAGAAAAAAAAGGATAAAAAACACTGTGGCTGCATCAAGTGAATCAAGACATACTTCTGGTACTCCAACCAAGTACTTCATCAGCTTCTTATAAACACCAGTTGCAGAACCAAGCTCAGCCAACTGCCTCCTTCTGCATAAACAAGAACTAAGATCAAATAGTAATTTTTGGGTCCAAGCAAACAGATAGGTGTTATAAAAGAACCCACCTTTCCATCTGTTGTTTCCACAGCATAGCATACTTATCACGTATGCTTCCACTGGAGCCAATTAAAGTATCAACAGCAGCCTGTTTGTTTCTCTCTGACCGCTCTTTCTGCTGCCTAATTATAGTACCCCTAAAATCTTGTGGCATGTAGGTCATAACTGCATTCGCAAATTATCAACTACACTGACTGCTTATATGTGCCTAGCATAACAACTATGAAAAAACTATAACTTTTCACGAGTTCAAGTAACAACACATAAATATTTCTAAAGATGGCGATTGAAGTAACCGATCATGAAGTATTAATTAGCCAATTACTTGCTCGATTGAAGCAAACTAGCCACTATGACTTCAATTACTGAAAGCTAACCTATTAATTCTACTTCTCTGAGAATAACAATCTGCTGACATGATATCCTCAAAATAAATTGCATTGTTTGGTTGTAGTAAGGAGCTTCTGAGGGAGAACAATGCTAAATCAAATAATTCCTTCATTATATTTAATTATTGATAATAGTTGCTGGCATGGCTTGTTGAAAATTGCTGGCTTGACCTGCACAGTTCGCAGATAAATCACCAATTTGGCATACCTGTGCTAAATATGAACTCCGAATTTCTGACTTGGAAATCTTCGAGAGCCTTCAGAGTCGATTTGAATTTCTCCTCAAGTCTCAGAAGAACAGAAGCAAGTTCCTTGTCCTCAACATTTGCTTGTTGCTGAAGCTGTTAGATGCAAATTCAGAGCCGAAAACGACGACAAGTCACTCAAAAGAGACAGAAAAGGTTTCATATCTCACCGCTCTAGGCCAGTGAGGGACTTGCAACAGATAAATGATTTCTTCAATCTGTTCTCGGTTCTTCCACATATTCTCATCAACTTTATGCGGAGCTTCGCTCTCAGCCTCTTGTATCAGCAAGTTCTCTCCTGATCCAATGAGAAGCAGAGTAGAATACAGTTGAGAGGCAATAAAAGTAGGATTCGAAGCTGGAAATCGATCATTGAGGAGGATCGAGGAGAGCAAGCAAGACCTTGGGAAGGCGGCGACGCCTTGAGAAGATCGGTAGACATGGAGTAAATCTGTTCGGAGAGACGAGAAACGTCGGCAGAAAGCGGAGCAAAAGGATATTTATCGTAGTAAGAAGCCAGGAAGGCTCTTGTGATTGGCACCAACCCCTCCGTCGACACCATTTTTCCGGCGTACAAACCTAAATACTCGGTCAGCAGTTCGTTATTGCTTCTGTCTTGCTAGAACAGAGAAAGACTTAGAGGTGAAGAAGTGTTGACTGACGGAATCAACATTCTTTTGTTCGACCAACGGCGTAGATGATACTTCTTCCCACCATTTTATTTATTTAATTATTTTATTTCTTACTTTCTCAACCGCCCTTCTTTATTTATTTATTTTTTTAAATACGAATAAATAGGGGTGAGTCGATTCGGTTTGATTCGGTTAAAAATCGAACTCAACCTCTAAAACCAAATAAACTGAATTTCTTAAAAGCTAAAATCAATCCGAGCAAATTATTTACAAAATCAAACCGATCCAAACCAAAATTTAAAATTCGGTTTCGATTCAGTTTTCAGTTATCCAAATATTATAACTATATATTTTTTCTCAATGATAAATTTATTATAATTTGCACTCGAAAATTGATGTTCAAATTATTTCAATAAAAACTTTATTCATCTTGCATATGGTAAGTTACACCATGAAATAAACATTGAGAAAATTAATTTATTCAAACACTTTGAATTTGTAAGTTTTATTCATTCATATTTTATATTATTTGTTTACTTTCCTGATGTGTTTTAGTATTATGCTAATTTTTTAGAATTTAGAACTTGTAATAATTCTATATATGAGATTTTGTAATAAACACTGCTACTTAAACTTAACTAATTTATTTATTTTTATTTATTATAATTAATATATAATAAAATTCGGTTCGGTTAATAACCAAATCGTTTTACTAAAAATCGATCCGAACCGTAAAAAATTCAATTTTTAAAAATTCAAATTGAACCAAATTCAAATCTTTTAAAAGCGATCTAAACCGACTAAACATCAATGATTCGGTTTGATTTTTCGATTTGGATCGATTTTTGCTCACCCCTACGAACAAGTCCTCTGTTTAATAGAATAGCTGGCAAAATTATTTCGATTCCGGGCCCGGTTGGGTCTCAAGATCTTAAGGCCCATGGAAATTCGATAAAAATTTGGGATTTATGTTGTAACTTACAATTGAAAGAAAAATCAATCTCAAATTGAATAAGCCAAAAACACAATAAAATTAATTTGAAAATAATTAGGTTGGTCCGTCGAAATTCCTAGATCCATATATTGTTTCACAACGAACGAGCATTAGTTTTTCAGCCACCTCTATTAAACATAATAATTAAATTTTTACGAAAATGGAATGTAAATAACATATCTTTAAATTCCTCACATAAAACATGCTTTTTTTATAAAAAAAAAAGAAAAAGAAAAAGAAAATCAGTCAAATATGATCGTATCTCAACATATAGGGTTGTAAACGAATCAAATATTTTTGCTCGATTCGGTATTCGATTCGAATACAAATAGTTTTTTCGATTCGATTCGTTATCAAATACAAATATGAAATTATAGTATTCGATTCGATATTCGTAAATATTCGATTATTTTTATTATTATTATTATTATTATTATTATTATTATTATTATTATTATTATTATTATTATTATTATTATTATGTAGTTAAAACCGGCCCATTCAATTAATTCAAACCGGTCCATTCGATGTTTATATGTATGGATTGTATATTGAGATCTTAGGCAGTGAAATCATTGATTTATTTATTGTTGAGTATTTATTAGGTAAATGGATCGGATATAGCATATATTATTTAGATGGTTTTTTTTTTGTTTTTTTTTATTTAACAGTTTTTCACAATGTAAAATTCGAATCGAATAGTCACCAAATCGAATCAAATTTCGAACCGAATATCCGAAAATTTATTTAAAAATTCACTTGAAAATAATCGAATCGAATATTCGAATAGTTCGAATTTTAACTCGAATCGAATTTCGAAGCGGAATTAATATTCGTAATCGAATCGAATATAGCAAAAAAAATTCGAATCAAATCGAATATAGAGATATTCGCCTCGATTCGATTCGTTTACAACCCTATCAACATATAATGTGTAGCAAACGGGCCACATTGGATATTTATATGTACAAGTATGTCATAAGTATTGAGACTTAATTCATAAATTTAAAATGTATCATAATATGAATGAAGAACCTACACCTACACCTACATCTATCTTTTTCAACCATTACAAATCGAACACCAGTAATAAATAAAAGCTGCATGACTGGAGGCATTCGCTTCAACTTAAAAACAGAAGATGATGCTCTGTTTTTCACAAACTCGGAATTTAAAATGGTTTGAGTTTATTCAAAAGAGAGTTTATAGCAAATGCTATTAACAAATATGGATTATGGCACTAAGAGACGAGCAGATTTCTGAATCTTTACACTCCATATTTATACATGACTTGATAATATTCAAGTTAACTTATCTCCGGCCACCATTCTACCTACATATACATCGGAGTTTCAGGATATGAAAGAAAGAAAAACAACTTAAAGCAACAGGTGTGAAGATTATTGAGGATGTGGAAGGTTGAGGACATTTTCTGCAATAAGGGTTTCTTCAGGCCCGTGGCTGCAGTGAAGATCGAAAGCAAATTAATTTCACCCCTTAAAATCAGAGAAACGTTTCGATCTGAATAGGATGGGGCAGATATATATGAAAAAAAATGAATCCACATCACCTGAGGTAGCTCAAGGCAGACATCCTGTAGAGGCAGGTGAACACCAATATATGCAATCCTATAGTATAGAAAAATGCAAAGGTTCTCGCGTACCTGCAAGTTCTCACATCATTTGGGACAAGGAGATGTTCAAGAGAATCAAAATCACAAAATAAATTCTTTCAGACGTGCAGGAAAATTGGACTGTTGTTGGTAAAGAAAGAAGAATGAAACAATCTTCATAGCATATGCAACCAAATGAAGAAGGAATAAGGATCAATGAAGTGAAGGAAAAACTGCCTCGTAATTCAGAGGACATCTTGTCACCTATTTCTACTAACAAAACTATTGTTTCTAATGAAGGAAGTAAATAAGTAAATAAATAAAGAAGGGGAAAAAGATGCTTAGCACCCAAACTGATGTTTTTAGCTTCTGCCATACAAATTTTATTTTTATTTATTAATCTGCAACCTGAACGTCGCTAATAATTAGACTTGCACGAGTTTGAAAATCTATTATGGCAGATAATTTACATAGAAGATTGATCAATAAGGTTTATTTTCATTGTTTCACAAATGATAGACACTACGTTCCTACTATGACTAAGCTTATATATGAAACTGTGATTTTAAAAGTTGGTGTTATATACACGTATCTGTGATTCTAAAAATTGGTCGAGAAGTGACAATAACCCAATTACAGTCTAGCTCTATTCAACAGATACTGAGACTAAAATCAACCATCATTCTCAAAATGATAATTCTAACGTTAATAATCTGACGCATATTTGGGCAAAAAACTAAAGTTCAGGACCATAATTTGAGTGGAAAATAATTTTTTGTATTCTATAAATTGCATGATCAAATTGACATGGATCTATAAGTGGCCACTTATTTCAAGGCAACACCATATTAGACACGAGGAAATGAATGCGGATAAGAAGAGTTGCATTAAGTAAAATCCAAAAGATAGGGAAGCATACTTGTTCCCGAGGAGAAAACGTCCACTGCTAAGAGTAATTTTATCTCTCAATCCTAGTTCCTTGTATCTTTGATCTCTTTCCTGTTTTTCCGTAAGAACATACTTACTGTTAACTCATATAGCTCCTGATTTTTGCATGCCAACAAAAAACTAAGATATTCTGTCATTCGAAACAAAAACAAAATACTCCCTCTGTCCTGCTAAAAGTGGCTTGTTTTCCTTTTTGGGTTATCCCATTAATATTGGCTTGTTTTCCAAAATGGCAAAAAGTTTTACTCTTTAAAATGTGTGGACCCCATCACTTTTTCAACTATTACACTATTTCTTACTCTATGTGCAAAAAGAAACAAGCCGCTAATAGCGGGACAGAGGGAGTAATAGAAATGTTAACATTATATACAAACTAATTTACAGGAATAACAAGCAACATTATCTTCGCGACAACAAGCAGTCATGCACAATGCAGGAATTACAGAGTGATTATAAAAACATATTTAGATCATAAGACGTGGAAAAGGTCAGGAAAACATTAGCCCCCGTATTCAATTTTAATAATCTGCGGTAAATTTGCAAAATGTGTAAATGACCGTAAACATAAAGGAAGATCATTAAAAAGAAGAAAGAGATCCGAAGAGTAGAAGAATATACACCAAAGAAAACGTCAAATACAGAGTGAACCACCTTTTTTGAAAATGCTGCAAATGGATTAATGTCGTCCTCATATATTTTCTTATACTTTGATTCAACATCAGAGCTAAACCCACTCTCCAGATCTTCAGCATACTGAAAATAAGTACACAGATAGATAAGATATTTATAACTGGCTTAAAATATAATGTAAAGTCTAAAAGTCAGAACCTTTTTTGATCCTCTGGATACAACTTTTTCGGAGTTATAATCCTGAACATAACGAATTTTCCCGTAGAGTTTGACATTATCAGCTTTCGTCTTCTCAAGCTCAGTGGTAAGAGTTCCTATCTTCTCATTCAGTATTCTTATTTCCTGGGGACCAATGTAGTTTAACAATTAGAACAACAGATAAGCAAACTTGAAAATCTGTACAAATAAAAAAGGTTAGAGGAATGCACACCTCTTCAGTCTCCCGCAAACGTGCCCGAAAACGATCACGCTGGTTGCATATCACCTTAAGCATTGAGTTTTGATCTAAATCAGCGGGCGGGCGCCTTTGTTCTGCATTCTGTCCCAGGAAGCATTTAGCCACAATAATTGAACCAAAAAGGTTCGTACAAATATAGTAAATGAGCAGTTTGATACAACAGCAAGCTAAGATTCCACATACTTCTAAATAAAGAAAAAAGATACAGACACACAGTTGCTCGTACAAAAATGCTCATTAATTAATTATAAACAAAATTAACTTCCATCCAGAAAAAAATTCAGATAAGTGGAGACACCAACTAAAGCTGATATATTTGGTAGGCTTGAAATATCAATAGTTCGAATTATACGTCCATGGAACTAGAATGATGCAACTCACCTCAGCTTGATTTGTCCCTCCAGACTCCGACAGGTCCCAGTCATTGAAGAAACTGCTTTTTTTATCATTGGAACTATAACCCTGCATTTGAAATAGCCAAATAGGTAATCAAAATACTTGGCGGTCATGACCTATTAATGCCATCAACTATGGTACATCAAAATTACTAAAACACGGAAAGACAAGCCTGGTCCCTGGATAAGCAACACCCACTGAACATATTTCAGTGGGGAATGAACATTAAACATATAGTTACAATACTAAAAGTACAAGTCCAGGAAGATAAATGGGAAAAGAACTAACCTTTAGTATATCTTCTTCAAGTTTTTGTATAAGCCTTTGTTGTTCATCAATCTGTGCTGTTAGTTCTTTAATCTTAATTTCAGCTGCTTCCAGGAGAGATGACTTTTCACCAATTTTGACCTAAGAGTAAAGAAAAAGTTAATTCAATGATTGAATAATGAGATAGACCAATCATACTGCAAACTCTATTGATTTGCAGTTCACTCAATTATCCATTTAGTCTAGTGAAGATTAGTTGTATTGATTTATTTTTATTAGCTAAATGGTAATAATAATAAATATCAATATATTAAGTTTCAAAATGCTGGAGAAAAAATGATAGCAAGTCCAGAGAAATATTTGCAAGTTTAATATTGAACAACTTATATATATATATATATATGAGAAAATATGAAGTGATAAACTCCCTGAATAGCAATAATAAAAAACTAAAATGATAAAAATTCAAAAAGACAAGACCAAACTAGTTTGACCTAATCATTGTAACTACCTATAAAAAGGGACTTCATATTTAGGAAATTAAAATGTACCAAGAACCAACCGCTGGTTCTGGGCTAAACAGGACCCTCGAGTCTGGTTATCGACAACTGCAACTTCTTCCAGAAACAAAATCTCAAAGTGTACCTTAATTTGAGTTAGTTCATGCTCCATTTTCCGGTTCTTGTCAAGAAGTAATGACTCCAATTTGCTCATCTCTTCCCCGCTAGTAGCTGTTTCCCAATCCTCAGCCTCAATTGAATTATAGCCAACAGCCTATGAATATAAAAATGGTTGATGAACTCGGAAAATCAACAAGTAAAATTGGTAATACTTTCAACACAATTATACAGATTTGTAGGTGTAAGGATTTATTAAACCTAAACTCATAAATTTATAATTAGGTAAGTACCCATTTGAGTATGATAAAAAGTATAGACAGAACTGATTTCTTTTTTATATCCAAAAAGGTAATTCCGTAGTTAATAAGGTTAAAAGTTTTTCAGAGAGTGATCTTATGAAGGGTAAAACGATCCATATTGATAACAAAATAGGTAGTGAAGTCTTTGAAATTTTTTCACACTACACAATTGGAGAGACTCGAAATTAGATACTTGTTACCCCTAGACAGCTAAAACTTTTCATGCTGATATATCATGGATCCCCGAAAAATTCAAGCTTTTAAGATTTAGATAGATATTGTGTTATTCATATTGATAGTTAAATCATACTTAGTCCCAGCCTAACGACCTTATAAACTTTATCTATGTACTCTAATTTTACTCAGTCGAAGAACAAGTCCATGTTAGATTCCTTCAAAGTAATCAAGCTCCTATCACCTGTAAAATTTTTACTTTCTTGCGCAAATCCTCAACTAGTCTTTCAGTTGGCCGAGTCTGAATCTCCTTTTTCAACTCCTCAAGCTCAACTTCCTGTGTACATTTTACAAGTACGATGTAAGGTGAATATGATGGAAGTATGTCTAAAGAACAAAAAAGTCAAGCAGAAAACGTTATTGCATGGATACTTGAATTTTTGCAAAAAAAAATGAGAGAACCGGTTGTTAATGACAACCACTAGTCCTGCCTGGTAAACTGGTAATGTGACACCTTAGATGCAGCAAGGAAAGCATATAATTCTGAAGCTAATAACCAAAAAATATGAGCATAACAACAGTAGATCTATGTAACACAAATGGACTCCAGAGAAACAGAGGTAATAACTCAAATATGATTGGACTGAAGCAACATTGTGGATACCAGGACAGAAACAATGATATCCTCAACAATTAAATAAGAGCGGGGGAAACTAGTTGAACTTTAATACTAATCGTACATTACATCTGACACCCTAACCAGACTTATATTAGTTTAAGCCTTTCACTTTCTTCGTTCTCCTTGTACCCAGTTAAAAATAGCATCCCTTTGTAGTAAACTAACACTTTGCAAAAGTAAGGCCATAGCCATCACCTTTTCATTGAGCAAAGCATTCAACTTCTTCAGCTCATTCAAATGATATTCTCGCTCATTTGATAATGTTGTCTCAATATTGTGCAGTTCTGTGTTCAGTTCCGAGATTATCTTTTCCTTTGCACTAAGGGAATTCTCAAGTACAGTGTTTGCATCCGAACTATCACTGCAGAAATCACCGGAGTAATCAAAAGCACATAAATAACCCAAGAAAACGGCATCTCCAAGTCCTAGAGCAGAAAGGAAAATTGCATGTGAAGCAACAAATTTAAGCCAAAATTAACAATCTCCACTCCATTCATATTGATATGATTAATCTCACTTGGATTTTTGCAGCCATGGAAAATAGAGCTACCAGTTTTTACCCTTAATTAGTGAACGACTCAACAATACAAAGACTTGACCCTTCTATCTATATTGTTCAAGCAGGAGAGTAGATGGAAATGGCTATCTCCTAAACAATATAGGGAACTAGAATCCAAGAAATGATTAGTTTACTCATGCATCAGTTGCAAAGAAAAGCATGCCCTTGCCCACAAAGTGCCAAAGAAAGAAAGAAAAGCATGTCCTATTTTTTTAAAGGACACATAAGTTAGTTCCTTATGTCATGACCCGTCCCCATCACAATTATATGTTCAAAAGGTCTCACTGCTAATTATACTGCAGATATTTCACAAAAGACGCTGTCATCCAACTTCAGCTATTTCTCCCCCAATATTAAAAAACAAATAAAATATTCAAGAGAAAGTAGATCGAGCACTGTTGGTGGTTGTTCTTTGATACTTATTACTTACCACTAAAAGAAGTCAAACTCTAAGAAATGCAAAAGCTTGAAGCAATATTTTATGTGTTTACTAATTTCTGATTTGCAGTCAGAAAGACACAAAATACTCTGGACAATAAAATTACATATGGATCCATTATACTGAGAACAAACCTTCTCTTATGTCCACTATCTTCATTAGCTGTTTGTAACTGCGACCGTAGAAGCCCCTGTTGACAAATGAGCTGTTGGTTAGCATGTCTACATTTGGCAGTTGATAGATCCAGAAAAGCCCACTCCAACACAAGATACTTCATGGTTGACCTAAGTTGGTTATTGATTGAGCTACAAGCTTTTCAGTATCAAAATGTAGTAGTGCTCCTATGCCACCAATCCAGCAGCATAAGAAGCAAGTTAGAACTGATAGTGCTAAAGAAACTGTCACCTTTTCTCTCTCAAGGCTTAAAAGACGAGTCTGAGCTTGTTCAACTTCATCCATCAAAAGATTGACTTCTGATTGTTTTGTAGCTGTGTCCTCATCTGTATTTTTTAAATATAATAGTATTAAGCAAAATACAAAAGAGTAATTGGTTTAGGTAATATAGTAAGGAAACCATATGTAACATAGACTATCATCCACTTTTTTGTAGTGGATGCAATGTTGAAGAAAAGAAGACAAAAATCTTAAAAGAATTCTGACCTGATTGGGCACGAAGCTCAAACAATTGGCTCTGTGCAAATTCATGAAGTTTCCGCATAGTGGAAACACTTTCGTGAGCCTGACGCAATTGATCTTGTAACATTCTTTCCCTGAATAATTATGATAAAAAAAAAATGCAAGGATGATAAAAAAAAAATGCAAGGTCCGAATAAAGGTACAATAAGATGCAATTTTGGTTGCAGACTATAAAAATAAAGAACATAGTATTTCTCATCTCACCTTTTGTGAGGAAAGTAACTACTATGTTCAGTTCTCTATTTATACTAGGAGGTGGAAGCTAGAAATAAAATATTATCAGAGCTCATAGTGAATGCAGTACCTTTCTTTTAGAACTTCCATGGTTTTCTGATTCTCTTCGGCCAAATTGCGTTGCTTAATCTCAACAATTTCTTTCACTTTTTCCTCCATCTTCAAGATCAAGGGACAAGCAAAAACACGTTAATAAAAAAGGTATATAAATACAAGCTTTCCTGGAGTAACAGACAATATTGAAGGATACCAAAGTTCAATCCACAAATGATTGAAAAAATAGCCTAGAATGCTATAGCACAAAGGAACAAATACACTTCTAACTAACTTAATATTTCCTTTGCATACAAGCAAGTTTCTTATATATTTCCTTAAAATTGACTTTATCAAGATGACATTTTCTCATACTGCTTCATCTAACATCCTTCTAGTTCACCCATAGTAACTAGTAAGGCCACAATGTATTAACATTTTCAAAGAATGTTTTAGGCTTTTAGCAATACTCTTACTTAAAACTTCCTAGTTCCTCCATCTACAACATGAGGAATCAAGGGAGTTGGATTTTTCAGCAACAATTGTTATTTGGTCTGACGGGGAGAAGTGCCTCACAAAAGCCATTTTGTTGAGAATAAATTTAAATTTTGTAAGATAAGATGAATTTACTAAGATTAATGTACATCCACTTCATGTCTTTGAGTTGTTCTACAGTCAACTTCAAATGCAACATCCCATTACGATCTATGATCTATGACTTAGAAAATCATCTATTTGTTATACCAGCATTTAAACTTCTCAATGCCTACCATAGTAGCTTATTCTTCTTGATGCATCAAAAGTGTATGCAGGGTCAGCACAGTAGGTAACTTCCACATGTCAAAGAAACCCAACTACTGCAGCATGAAAGTTCTATGCAAGTGAAGCCTACAAAAAACTAAAACTACTTATAAAGTGACCTGTTGTTCCAACTGGCGGGTGCGATCTTCAAGTCTTCTTATTGTGGCTTGTTGATTTTTTAGATGAGTTGATTCAGTGCGAAATTCTTCAAGCTCAACCTTAATCTTTCTGTTTTCTGACTCCAATTCAAGCAATTTGGCATCCTTATCCTGCATATGGAGAAGAGGAGGTGGCAAAATGGCAAAAGGAAAATCTGGATATAATTAAGTTTAACTATAAATTCATTACGTTTTTGATAGAAACATCCCAAGGAGAAGTGGACAACAGTGTCAGTGTTGAATAGGCATGATGGTTAGCCTGATTTACCCTAACTGCATGCATATACAGAGTTGAAATTCCATTCAAAGACCAATAAGTCAGTTTGAACCCAAAGCATATGGAATCAAGCTAAAGAGCTGCTCCCATACGAAAAGGTCTCATATGTATCACCATATTTCAAATTTTCAAAGACCAATATCACATGAGACGTGATTTAAATATTTGCATATACTAAGCATGCATGTCAAACTTAGTGCATAACTTTTAATACTTCGTGGTGCAAAGAAAGTTTATCCATGTTAGGGTTAGGATAAAGCACTAGTGTTGTCGATTTCTACAAAATAGTAATAAATCAAAAGAACAGCCATAGACAATTATTACTTACTGCAACTGAATTTAGTACAGGGTAAGGATCAGGTGCTTCATAAAGTTTCTGGTAAATGTTTAGAAAAGCATTTTCCCCGAATTTTGCTCTCTTGGTAAGTTTATCGACCTCTTCCTGATAACCCTTGAGTAAAGAGTTAAACAACACCAACTTCTCTTCATCTGAGGCCTTCTTGAAGTCTGTTACAAGTAATTTACAAACGTGACAAATAGCACTGGAAAATGTATCCATGATTTCTATCAATTAGGGGAAAGATTATTAATAGAAGCATGACACAGATATAGACGAATCATGGAAATAAGCATGACAAACTAAAACATGGTAGACAATACCTCTAGTGCTCTCTGCAAGCTTCCTACGGTTCTTCTGACTGTTTTCCTGATTTTCTGCAATTCGAAGACCTTGTTCATCCAGGATGGTTCTTTCTTTCTCTAAATCAAAATCTGAAATGATCAAAAGAGCATGTTGGCGTTGGAACAGTCGCACACCATAGATTTTTCCACACCATAGGGTATGCACAAATACTAGATATTTGTTCCTGGACTCATTTTAGATGCAAGTTCTAGCATTCTTACCAGTATACATCTGAAGACACGAAACCTCATAGGAGATCAGTGATGTTATAGATAAGAACAATATAGAGAATAGACAAGAGGGATAAATGTGAATTACTCAAAGTGGGGGAACCAGAGCCCCACCAGCAGCTAGCATTTCCGAAAAGGAAGAGTACTCAAAGGAACTTGCTTTTAAAAATAAATATGGATGAAAAGTGGGATCAGCTTGAGGACTCTTTTTAGTATTGAAAGTTCCAGATAGAAGCTCTAATCGTTAAATTTAAGAGAATGATGATCTTCCATAATTAGGGGATCACAAGAGGAAGTGTATTTGAACGAAGGTGGTCCTGGGGGCATAATGTGTTTACTGGCTTACACTTCTCGGCAGTGAGCATAACACTTACACTAACTACAACTAGGAAAGGAAGAACTGTCCTAGTAAATATAGTAGGAATCCAAGAAGATAATTATGAAACAAAATTGAGGTTGCATTTGCAAGATAATTTTATATGAAGAGTACCTTTCCAGAAAGTAGCCACAGCAGATACAGGGGCGGAGGCTGATGATGAATTGGGCTTTTCTCTCTCTGATCCTCCTACTCCTCCTTGCAGACCTTCCATTACTGATCTCAATGTTCGGCACTCAAAACCTCAATTCTTTTCACCTTTAATCTGACAAGTAACAATTATCATAAGGTAAGTTCCTATTGTTTCTAAGTTTGGACTGAACAACAAATCATAGACAACATATCAAGTATATGAGAATATGAACTAGGTTGATTTTTTCATTCTGGTTTATATCTACATACATCAATAAAAAAGATAAAAATGAAACTCACATGCTCACTCATCGTTATAAATAAATCAAGCTGTTGGTCTTCCTTAAATTAAATGCCAGTGGAGCTGCAAGTCAAGATCATGAAAATTAAACTTTCAAAAGTGCATCCAAAGGCAAGAAGAGGGGAGAGCATATCTCTGAGCTTGATCGAAAGGGGTACCGGATTAAATTTTCCAAATACATCATAAGTAATTCACTTTGAAATCTAAACTCCAAATGAAACAAGCATAATAAATGGGTAGATTGAATACTTTAAATGAAAAATATTTAAATTAACTTTAATCAATCTCAACCATTGATTCTAGGTAGATTGATGGTCTAGATTCATTCTCATTTCTCACACATTATTTATTTCTCATGTGAACCTATCCCTATATATATATTTGCCAAAACATGATAATACAAACAACAATTTCAAATGCTACTAACAGGATAAGAAAAAATAGCAAGCTTTAGACCTTGGTGTTCTTTCTCAGATAAATATTTCGTGCTCCATGTGATAAAACAAGAGTAAAAAATGTATTGCGATATAACTATATTCAAAACTCCGGAAATCTAATTCCACTCCAATGTTTCTCACCATTTTTATTGTTGCCAGCTATTTGGGTTTTAGCATTTTGTGGGATTTTCCCTAATATATTTTGCATGTAAAGAAGGAAATAGTGAATCTCTTAATTCCACAATTAAATTTAACCAGCTGGAACTTTTCCAGCTTTAAGCATATTCAATGTAGTCACAATTCCCCTTCAAACAGAAATTGATAATGACCAGATCCCATAGGAACGACATTCATAACGGAACAACTGTTAGAGCTAAACTGCCAGTTATCAAAATTAAAAGTACTCGCACAGTAAATGCCACATATGTTCGCTTCTCCTCAGGACGAATTACCGAAGTGAACAAGATAACGATGAACCTAAACTCAAGTCAATTCAAGTAAAAATCAGGAAGAATTACCGAAGTGAATAAGATATAGACGAAGATCATAACTTTTTTATGAGAATGAGTGCGCATTACCCCAAATATGTCGAAATCCCGAATTTTCAGTTAATGCGGCGAGGTAGCAGCAGCTTCAGACATGCGAAAACAAAGGTTTAGATCTAAGATGAGAACAAGTGTTGTTCGATCGGAAGGCTCGGTTATAGGAAGCAGAGTGCGAGCGAGTGACAGAGGTTGGTCGTTGGTGAGTCTGTGAAGGAAGTTTCGGAAAATACATAATTTATAAAAATTAAAATGTCAATATTAAATAGAAAATTAAAATTTGTATTGAAATTAATAAATCAATGCTTCTGTGGATGAACCAGCCCATTTAAAGAGTTGAAATAGCCCAGCCCATTTGAAGAGTTGAAATAGCCCAACCCATTTGCTCAAACAGGCCCGATGTAGTAGGTCTATCGGGCCCGGTTCGGCCCGTTGAACAACTATATTGAGGATTGAGGAATTCGGGCTCCGTGGAGCATTTTTTATAAAATCGAAAAGTTGAGGGGCGCTTTCGTGGATAAGCAAATAATATGGGAATGAATTGAAATGCAATTGCTGTGACTGAATCTGGTGACAAGTACGGGTATCTCCTCCCCTCTCCGCCCGCCTCCGCCGGTCCTGCAACGTTCTGCGATCGGCTCACGCCTCCGTTAGGCAGAGTCATCTACTGCTGCTTCTGCTTCTGCTGTTGACTGATTACAATTTGTCGGAGAATTAGTTGTAGTTGATTTGAGAATACAAATATTATAGGAATGGATTTGGACCAGTGGATAGCAAAGGTGAAAGACAGCCAGCACTTGTCCGAAGATGAGCTTCAGCTCCTCTGCGAATACGTAAATTCTTAGTTTCTTTTCGTCGGTTTTCTTCTTTTTTGTTGTATTTAAATGATATGTTGCTCGTTTCAAGCTATTCATTTAGAAATAATGAAGAATTTTTTGATCCATTTGGGAGGACTCCCTTCTTTAAGGATTCTTTCATTTAGGATCTAGAACTTAGGGTTTTTACACTGGGGATTTTGTTTCTGGCTATGGTGATAGCTGCGGGTTTGCGTTGAAAACTTGAAGCTCTATACTTTGGGGTTAGATGCTGGTGTTTAGTAGAACCCTCTTTGGAGGAAATATCACTATAGAGGGAGGGTGTTTTAACTTTCTTGATTTGGAGCGTGTTTAAAACTGAACGTGTCTAAGTTTTGGATTCAATAATTTTCTTGTAATATTTGATGGATCATTTATCCTCCTTTATTCCAAATCTTAGGTTAAGGAGATCTTGATCGAGGAGTCCAATGTTCAGCCTGTCAATAGTCCAGTCACAGTATGTGGGGATATTCATGGGCAGTTTCATGATTTGATGAAACTTTTTCAAACAGGAGGTCATGTACCAGAGACAAATTACATATTTATGGTAGATTTCGTAAGACATGTTTATTATTGCCAGTTTGTAATGTGTATGAAACTGATTATGTTTTTGACAGGGAGATTTTGTCGATCGTGGCTATAATAGTCTTGAAGTTTTCACCATTCTCTTGCTTCTAAAAGCAAGGTATGTAGAATATGGACATGTAATAATCAGTTCTACATTATCCATTGATTAATGTGCTTGCAAGTATGCTTGGTCAGACGTGACAGTTTTCCCAATTATTTTACTTTAGCTTAGCAAATTTTTTGTGCTACTTTCCCGAGGTTTTATAATCAGCACTCTGATGGAGTTCTAGTATTGATGATTTTTTTTTTCTAGTACTAGTATTGTTACTTGACAGCATAAGAATAAGATACTGTAGTTATGACATATTGGTGCCAGTGCCACTTATGTTTCAGAATATAAAACTCAATAATCAAGTATTAAAATGTCCATTGAGACAATACTTACCCAGTATTTAATGATTTCACTGTGATCCTTTCAAATATCAGATTTAGAGATTGCTTTCCATCCACAATTAGCACTATCCATTGCCTATATATTTTTCCTTATGATATCCGAATGAATTTGTTGACAGAAGCTTTAAATAGCATTTGCACACAGTGCTTATTCATTTTTCATATTGGTGAATTATTAAATATTTGTTTTTGTATCCACTACTAGATATCCTGCTAACATTACTCTCCTCCGCGGAAATCACGAAAGCAGGCAGTTAACGCAGGTACTGTACTCTATACTTGTCGAGCAACTACACATTTCCTTAAGTCAGATTAATTACTTAAACTACTAAGTTCTTACAGTGAACAACACAGCTTTTGACAATTACATGGCGCATCCATGTAAACAAGTATTCTGATGGAGGAAAAGTGCTCCTAACACTATAATATGATTACTATCTTTTTATTAGATATATGTGGACAAATAATTTTGTTTGTAGAAATTTAAGTCCGATCTTGTGGTGTTCTGTAAATAGGTGATGGGATCAATAGCGTAAAGACTCAACCTAATTTTGTTTGTACTTAGATTTGGTTCAATTGGCCAAGTTGGAGAAAAATTAGTTTCTATTTATGTTCATTTGTGAGTTATTGTGATCTAGTGCTAGATATATTCCTGGAGAGTAGTTTTCGGGTTTAGATGTGAACTTTCCATCATTAGTCATCTTGGAGGTAGTTGTTGATATTGTTAGTATATTCAAAAGTATTGTGTGGGTGCTTCACCAAGTTGTGGCTTGTGGGTTGGCAATTATGCAGAGTAAATTGGACCAGAAACTATTATTAGTGAATTGAATCATGGAGCATGTTTTGTATTGTGCTATAGTGTATCTAATGCACATGGTCCTATTTATAGCTGTGGAGAAAGTTATTGTTTATATTGTTGGAAACTTGGAATGAGTTATTGGCCTACTTTGACCAAAAAAACACACAATTTTCATTAAAGTAGGTCAATAATAACAGGACGGAGGAAGTACTTAGTAGTGGCCTCAGCTCTGTAGTGACTGATTGCTACACAACTGCAAAACAAATTGTTAGCAAATACTTACTACTTTAGCTCACTTTGCGAAATTTGTTTAACCAAATATCTAGGGGTAGCTATTGCACTCATATAAATCTTTGAACATTTAGTCTCCGATCTATGTGGGACGACACTACAGCACCCTCCTTGCAGACAAAAATCTTTATGCTTTCATACTAATTACTAAGTAGAACCATATCTGTGTATAGCAACCCTGAGGCAGTTCTAATATCATTTGAGTTTTAAATGTGA
>JAPKLX010003330.1:0-11117 GCA_026898415.1 Leonotis leonurus
AATAGAAGGTACAGAACATGTATAATATCAAGTGTGTTTTGAAAAACCATCATCAAAACTTAGAGATGTTATGGGGTTCCCAACAGTCCACCATTATTCCGCACACAATACACTGCTGGAAATTAAGTTTACACTTACTTTCTGCCTTGTATATCTCACGTGAGAGATCTTACTTGGATAGAACTTAATTGATTAGAAAATCATAGTGTTCTATCATCTAGAGCAATCTGTAATTCAAAAAGCTCACATCTCTCTGATTGAAATTGTCAAGTAAACTGAAAAGTTTGCATTTGGTGTATTCCCCCCCCCCCATACACCAAACCTTGCTCTTTCGGGACCAACACCAACAATTTCCCCCTTTTTGATGATGTCAAAACCACACTTAGTGAAAACAATGTAACTTGTATCATGTTCTGGACAGATAGATTAATTGTTATTTAAGTTAAATAACAGTAAATAACAGAGAGATAAGAGAACTCCAAATTCATTGATGTATGAATTGATGAGTACAAAAGATCAACAGAAATAACAGAGAGACAAAAGCAGAAGATACAAAGATCTATCTAAGAAAACCATCTTGCTGCTCCTCCCTTCTTCATCTTTTCCCTCTGTGCATCTGATACCAGCTGGATGCTTTCATAGATCCCATCTCTAACTCTGGCATAGTTAGGATCATGATTATCTATTTTGTATCCTTTGATCTTGGCCAGCTGGTTGATGTAATTCAGAATGTATGTCTTATCTGGTAGATTACTGCCTGGTATAGTTGGGCAGATCATATATTCCTTCTCTGGTGCCTTCAGCTGGATGTTGGCATCTGCTGCTGCTGTTCTGATTCTCTTTATGAGGTCTTGATCTTTGAAGTTCTCCAGGTAGCGGTTGAAGTCTTCATCTGGGATAGACTCTGAGTATGTGGGCTCCTTCAAAAAATATCGGTTTAAGATAAAACCTTGTTTCACTTTCTCCCAGTCAATCTGATCCTCTTCTGGAACCCATGTATCTTTGGGTGTCTGTTTTTGTAATGACAGGTTCCAGGAGAAGGGCTTCTTCTTCTTCTTCTTTGACTGAGTTGTTGACTGTGATGACTGCTGCTGTGAGCGTTCTGTAGATGTAGGCGAGGAGAAAGGTGTTTGATAAGATTTCTCTTTGGCTTCCTGGGCAGCCAGCTTTCTCTCTCTCTCCGCCTGTTCTTTATAAAATTGTGTTCTGAACACTGGATCACATGCCTGATCCATGCTCACTCCGAATAGCAACAGTTCTGCTATCTGGTCTCCCTCATCTATTGGTTTCTTTCCTTTGTCAGGGATCAGAGGTGCTGGTTGAGATGGTTCTGTTCCCATCAGAGTGGGGTCTGGTCTGGGAGGAGTGGTTGGCCTGGGTTGAGTTGTTGCTGGTGTTTCTGTTCCAGCATCTGTTGCTTCTGTTAAGCCTTTGCTGCTTTTTCCTCCCTTTCCTCCAGAGATTTCCCCCTTTTTGACATCATCAAATAGGGTATTGATGAGTGTACGTAAAGAGGTAATCTCCTCATTCATCTTCGCCATCTTTTCCTCAGCATCTTCTTTAAAGCCAAGCAGATGGTTGATTGTCTGATCAGAGGCATCAACTTTCTTCTCTAACCTGCTGTTCATGGTAGACAAAGTTTTGTCATAAGTCTCCTGAAGCTCTTCTACAGCAGTTAGGCGATTGCTCTGGGTTTCAAGTTCTTCTGGAGTTGGATACAGAAGGTTATTTAAGACATCGACCTGGTTTTTCCGCATCAGCTCCACAAATTTCTCTTTTTCAAAAAGAGCAAGATGGGAGTGGATGGACAGGTCAGTGTCTTCCTTCAGTTGAGCAGCGAGTGCAGTTCCTTTCTTGTCAACAGCAGCACTGATGGATTCATCTTGTTTAGCCAGCAAATCAGCTAGCAAGGAAGTGACTTTTTCAGCTTTTTCATCAATTCCAGTCAGACGTAGGTTGATTTTGGCCTGTCCGGCTTCATTGGCTGATCTATCATCATCGATTTTCTTGTCAAGCTCCTTCCTCACTGTGCGAAGTTTTCTTCGGATATCGTCATCCATGTCGTTGACATACTCTTTCTGATGTTGGTTGAAATCAGTGAGTATCTGGGTGGCTTTCTCTTGCAGTGTGTTGCAGGTTGCTGTTAGACAGTCTTCAACTCTCAGTGTGATGAGATTGTCGAGTTGATAGTTGTTGAACGGTCTGGTTTCTCTCTCCAGCAATTCCTCCATAGTGTAAAAATTGACATGTTTATTCAGCTTCTGGGCAGCTCCATGTGTGAAGATTTCATTGCTGGGCTCACCACCAATATGCTGACCCACTGGTTCATCATCACCAGAATCCAGGTCGATGATAGGAGTTTTCTTGGGAGACTGACGTTTTGAAGGTGCTCCCTGTTCTGGTTGAGATGATGATGGTTCTGTTGGTACAGGGTCCTGGTGTGGTGGCTCCAGATCGATCTTCAGACTCTCTGCCTCTTGATGCATAAGGCCAGAGATGAGTTGTTTATAATCTGCCCTGATTTCTTGGACGGAGGTGGCTTGAAGTAGACTCAGCAGTGTTACTTCTTCTTTCTTTAGTTCATCAATGGTTTTCAGTTGAAGCAGGGCGTCAAATACATAGTACTCGCTGTCCTTGACCAGCAAGTAAAATTTGACGCGTCTTGCTACTCCTAAACTCTCTGGGAGTAGGTTGATTCCAGGAAACTCTTGCATGACAGAATGATCGGCCTCATTCTCCAGCAAATTTATAACACTTTCAGCTTGTTGTTTCCTTGCTTCTGCTTCATCTTCAGATTCTCCTTCCTCATCATCCTCGCTGATTCTCTCCATTCTGTTGGGAGAGGGTGTTGGTGTATTAGCTGGAGAAAAATCTTTCTCTTGATGAGGAGGAGAGCTTGATTCAGGTCCCATATCAGGAGCTGGAGTCTCTGCTTGTTCTGCTGTTGTCTGTGGTGCCTCTTCTTCTGGTTCTGGCATGTCAGACTGTTCTGCTGTTGCTTCTGGTGGTGATGAAGATTCTTGAACTTTCTGGAGTCTTCTCTTTTTCTGTTTAGGCAGAGAAGCAGAGGTTTCTGTCTCAACAGAACTTCCTCGCTTACGTGCTGCCTTTTCTTTAATCACCTTCTCCTTCTTCTTCTCCACACCTTTAGTAGGTGGCATCCAAGTGGGTTTGGAACTACCCATTTCCAGTGCAGCAACACGGTGCACCTCGTCTGGTATCTTGTTGAAGAATTGTGGTGCTAGACCCAGAGACATTTCCAACTGGTGTTGGTCCTTGGGAATAGAGTGGTGAATGTTGTATTCCTCAGCGTCATCCCAGATTTTCTGCTTGAAAAACCTCTCAATCATCAAGCTGATCTTTGTGGAGTGTCGCAGATTCCTCTTAACATCCACAGAAGTGCCTCTGCCTCTGCTGTCTTTAGTATAGGTGACCAGCTTTGCTTCTTTGGCCATGAGTTCAAATAGAATCCTGCTCCAGTTCACTCGAAGATTCAGAACAATGGCCGTGAGGATTCTGATCTTCTCAGGGGTTACTTGGTCATATGTTCCACTGTGATTCAGGAAAATCCTTTGAACCAATTCCAGGAGCAACTTATATCCAGGTTGAAGCAGAGATCTCTGGAACATCCTTCCAGTATACTTTATCGGTACCACCATTACCATCTCCACTGCTTCTTGCAATTGTGCAGAGGTGATCTCTTCCAAGGATAAACCTTCATCCTTCAGCCTATAAGCTTGGTTAATCATCTCTATCATGTTGTAGGGAGTTTTACTTGTTCTGTCCCCAATCGGCATCAAGACATTGGCTTCAAAGCCATGCTTGTCATTTTGCCATGTCAAATAGAAAGAAGCCACTTGCTTTCCCAGAAACATCTTGGGATGTGAGGCAACGATGTTGCAGAACCCTTTGCATCAAAAGAACATTCACACAAGCATATACATTTTCATCAGTTTATATGAACAAACATAGATATTTGCACAAATACTGTAAGAATAGCAGTTCATAGATCAAGGAGACACAATGAAATGCATAAAACAAAGAAGTTTTGATCAAACGAAAAACCTTTGCAGCGTGAAACTATGGCAAAGATTTCGTCGAGCTTTCAAAAACCATGAGTTTCAAGAACAGCATACGGTTCAGGTGTGAGAAACTTCTGAACCTCAGCTACGTGTTGCAGAAAGAGTGAAGTTGGTGGTGCCATAGTCAAACGCAAAGAAGTTTTTGAGAAGAGTTGCAGAGAATTTTGAAATGCCTAAGTGCTTAGAATTTGAGAAGTGCTCAGTGCGATAAAGTGAAGGTGAACAGTTTAGAGAAGATATCGCATATATATAGCAAAAATAATTTAAGAGAAAAGAAATTCGAAGAGTTGAAAAGATTTTCTCCCTTTTTAGATTTTTCCCGCTTCAAGATTTGTTTTGCCGCCTTTCCTTGCGTGAGATGGACGCTCTAGATCCTAGGGTCTATATGCGAGCGTGTGCGTATCTCTTACTTTTGGCAACTTTCCTTTTTCCTGTTTCTTGCAGGGATTTCCTCGATCCCAGTTCCCAAGGTTGTGCTAATCATGGCGAAAATAGAAGATTTATTAAATCTAGGGTAAAAATATCTTTTACAGTCCTGTAACCTAGGAGAGTGACGTCTTTTATCTTGACGCTTCAATTTCCTTAAAGGTTCCCCCTTGACTTAGCATTTAAGAAATAATTTTCACATGGCTTTTTCGTCAATTTATTGAGAAGGTTATGCCACGTGTATTTTATTTCAACTGAGCTTTCTGTCATTCTTGTAATTATCTTTCTGGTAGCTTTCTGGACATGGCTATCTGGTAGCCTTCTGATCATGGCTATCTGGTAGCCTTCTGGTCATGGCTATCTGGTAGCCTTCTGGTAATCTTCATCTAGACTGAGTAGTCCAAGTTTTCCACACAGCATCTTAAATCTTTCTTCTGGTAGTGCTTTAGTTAAGATATCAGCACGTTGGATGTCTGTATGAATCTTCTCAATCTTGATGTGCTTTCTCTCTACATGATCTCTGATAAAATGATGTCTTACATCGACATGTTTGCATCTTGTGTGGAGTACTGGATTCTGTGTTATAGCTATAGCACTTGAGCTGTCACAGAATATAGGTATCTCCTTTACATCAATCTCATAATCTCTTAGTTGCTGTTTCAACCATAGTATCTGTGCACAACATCTTCCAGCAGCCATATATTCTGCTTCTGTGGTTGATGTAGCAACAGATGTCTGTTTCTTTAAAAACCAAGATATCAACTTGTTTCCAAGAAATTGACACGTTCCAGAGGTTGACTTTCTGTCCAGTTTGCATCCTGCATAATCTGAATCAGAATAGCCTGTAAGCTCAAAATTATCATCTTGTGGATACCAGAGGCCAATGTTAGCTGTTCCTTTAAGATATCTAAGTATCTTTTTGGCAGCTTCCATGTGTGATTCTTTAGGATTGGCTTGATATCTGGCGCAAACTCCAACAGCATATGTGATATCTGGACGACTTGCTGTAAGGTATAGCAGAGAGCCAATAATTCCTCTATATTGTGTAATGTTTGCTGGTTTTCCTTCTGGGTCTGGATCTATCTTTCCATTTGATTGCATTGGAATTTTAACTTCTCTGCTGTCTTTCATTCCAAATTTGACTAGCAGATCGTTGATGTACTTTGCTTGATTAACAAAGATACCATCTGGTAATTGTTTTACCTGCAGACCTAAAAAGAAATTCATCTCACCCATCATGGACATTTGATATTTGTTCTTCATTAGTTCTCCAAATTTGTCACACAGATAGGGAGATTGTGATCCAAAGATTATGTCATCAACATATATCTGAACCAACAGAATGTGTTCTTTGACTTTGATGACAAACAATGTCTTGTCAACAGAACCTCTTCTGAAGCCTAATTCCAGTAGGAATGTTGATAATGTTTCATACCACGCTCTGGGTGCCTGTTTCAACCCATAGACAGCTTTGGCTAGTCTATATACTCTCTGGTCAGGATTTTCTTCTTCAAAACCAGGTGGTTGCTCAACATACACTTCTTCTTCAAGTATGCCATTAAGGAATGCACTTTTAACATCCATCTGGTATACTTTGAATTTCTTGTATGCAGCATATGCTAAAAATAGCCTAATTGCTTCCAATCTGGCCACTGGTGCAAAGGTCTCATCAAAGTCGATACCTTCCTGTTGATTGTATCCCTTTGCAACTAGTCTAGCCTTGTTTCTGACTACTTCTCCATTCTCATCTCTTTTGTTTTTGAATACCCATTTTACACCTATCACCCCTTGATGTTTTGGTCTGTCTACCATATACCAGACTTGGTTTCTCTTGAACTCATTGAGTTCTTCTTGCATTGCTATGACCCAGTCTGCATCTCTAAGTGCTTCATAGGTGTCAGAGGGTTCAGCTCGTGATAGATAACAGCTGAGAAGTGCACTTTCTCCATGCATTCTTCTGGTTCTAACTCTGTCTGTTGGGTTCCCAACAATCTGTTCAGAAGGATGATTTTCTTGAATCCATTTCCTTCTGCTAGATATCTCCTCTTCTGATATCTCTGGTTCTGGTTCACTTGCTGGGTCCTCAAATTCTGGATGAGATGTTTGAAAAGGATTTTCAGTTTCTGGTTCTTCTTGATCATTATTCCAACCATTTGAATCTCTTGATTCTTCAGGTTGATTTGGTTCTGGCTCATTAGTATTGTTTCCTCCTTCTGGCTGATTGTCTTCTGGTGTAGATAAGGATGTTTGTTCTGTTCCCCCTTGCTGCAAGCTTACTGCTTCAGCACTGGTTGGAATTTCAACCTCATTCTCTTCTGATGTATTCCAGATTAGAATATCTTCTAACAGAATCCCTTTTGCTTTCTGGTTCTTGTTCTGGATTACTTTCTGGTTTTTGTTCTGGTCTTGTTCTGGTGTTTGATCAGCATCTAGGTCTCTGTCACTAATAACAGATTCATCAAAAACAATATGAGGTGTTACTTCCACAATGTGAGTCCTCTGGTTAAAAACTCTGTAAGCTTTGCTAACATCATAATATCCTAAGAATATTCCTGGATCAGCTTTGCTATCAAAGGTTTTCAACTGAGATTTCCCATTATTGTGAATGTAACACAGACAGCCAAAAGAACGAAAATAATGAATTCTGGGTTTTCTGTTGTTCCATATCTCGTAGGGTGTCTTCCCATGTCTGATTGTAACAACTGATCTGTTCTGGGTGTAGCACGCTGTATAGATGGCTTCTGCCCAAAATTTCTTTGGCAATCTGGTTGCATTTAGCATAGTACGAGCTGCTTCTTTTAACGATCTGTTTCTTCTTTCAACTACCCCATTCTGTTGAGGTGTTCTGGCTGCAGATGTCTGATGTGTAATTCCCATCTGGTTGCAGTAATCCTCAACTTTCTGGTTTAGAAATTCTGTTCCACGATCTGTTCTGATGGTGGTAACAGAAACTCCCTTTTTCTTGGTAATCTTGTTGAGAAAATTTGGTAACTTCTCCAGAGTTTCTTTCTTCTTATGCAAGAATATTACCCAAGTAAATCTTGAATAATCATCAATGATGACTAGAGTATATTTCCTACCATTTATGCTTAATGGTTTAACTGGACCAAATAAGTCTAAATGTAGTAGTTCTAGTATTCTGGTTGAGCTCTGGGCAGATTTTCTTGAAAAAGATGATCTGGTCTGCTTTCCTGCTTGACATGCTTCACAAGCGTGACTTTTGTCATAGACTTGTTCTGGCAATCCTTCAACTAGTTTCTCTCGTGCAATCTTATTGATTGATTTGAAGTTGAGATGGCTTAATCTTTTATGCCAAAGCCAGCTAGTTTCTGACACTGTCTTTGTGACCAGACAGGTCTCTATCTGGTTGTCCCATTGCACAATATATAATCTGTCTTGCAATTTCCCGGTAAGGAGTATCTCATCTCCTTCCTTGTTCTTAACCAAACAGTTGTTAGCATTGAAAACAATCTGATTACCATTGGTACAGAACTGACTTACAGAGAACAGATTGTGGCTGAGACCTTCAACATATGAGACATTTGAAACGGTGGTCTTGCCTACTTTTATGTTTCCATATCCTCTGGTATATCCTTTTGAATTACATCCAAAAGTGACATGAGGTCCTGGTTTCTCTATGTAGTCTGATAGTAGGTTCTTGTCACATGTCATGTGTTTTGAACAGCCACTATCAATTATCCAGATTGATCCTTTTGCAATCTTACTTCTTCTTGCTGCCTTCTGGTCCTGCAATTAAATAGATTTAGCTACCCTTTATTGTCTGGGTGCTTGGTTATTAGCAAAGATCCCTTTTTGAATCCAGAATAACTTTAAATTGGGAACAGTAAAGTAGCTAGTGATGATATTCCCATTTTCATCAACAATGGACTTTGAGTGAAGAGCAGATGGATGGTATCTCTCTGATCCTTTGCTTTCTGCTTTCTTCTGTGATGTCCTGTTGACTTTATTTCTGGTCTGTTGTTTGGATTCTGTGTAGTAGGCAGGATGTCTTTTTGTTTGATGATATTGTCTGTTAATAGCTTGTTTAACAATCATCTTCTGGGGAAGATCTTTCTTATTTTTCAAGTTTATTACTTGATCTGATATTTGACTTCTTTCTGGTACGAATTTCATTGGACCTGCTTCTTTTTCTGTGTGACCTGGATATCCTAATCCAGAAGTGCCCTTTTGCTGCATGTTAATTAGCAGTTTAGCACGTTCATCACTCTTGTAGATCATTTCTTTTCCTTTCTTGATCTTCTCTTCAGCAATGTTATTCCTATTTATGAGATCTTTGACTTTTGAGTTCAAGGAATGAATCTCACTGTCTTTGCTCTTGATTTGTTCTTCCAGATCATTGATGTTAGCGACGAATTTAGTGTTTGCTTTACTCAATATCTCTTCAGTTTTCTTCAATCTGTTATTTTTTTCAACAACTTCTCTGAAAAGTCTCTTGATACTTGAGTAGCTCTTGAACATTTCATTAACTTCATCCCATGAATATTCATCTTGATCTTCCATTTCCTCTTCTTTCTGTTTTGTCATCAGATCGTTCTGCTTCTTTGTTCTTCTGGTATCTACTCTGGTTGTCTTTGTAGAACCTTCGATACTTTCTTGATCTGACTTCCATCTTGTCCATTCTCTTAGCAATCAATGAGAATTCTTTCAGTAACTTATCATATCCTCCTTCTTCTGATGCAGTAGATGAAGTTGACTCATCTGTTTTGCACTTCGCTTTGAAGGCAGTCTCTTTCTCCTTCTTAGTGCTAGTTTCATTCTTCTTGTTGGAGGAATGATCTGGTCCATGTATCCTTCTGATATCACATTCATGGACAGCTAAATGATCAAATAGTGCTTCTACAGACAGATCATTGAAATCAGCACGTAGAGGTTGCATAGCTGAATAGATTTCCCAGCTTGGTGGTAAAGCTCTAAGAATCTTGAGGTTCTTCTCTCTCTGTGTGTACTTATCCTTTTTGAAGGCAGACACTTCAAGTAATACTTCAGTGAACCTGTTCTTCATTTGTTCAATAGTTTCTCCAGGCTTCATTTTGAATTCATCGAACTTATTACATGCTAGGGATAGCTTGTTCTCGATCATAGCTTCAGATCCTAAGCTGAGATCTCTTAGTGCTTCCCACATTTCTTTGGCTGTATCAAGATCTTGGATCTTGGCCAGATGAACTCCTTTCACAGTACTGGATATAACTCCTTTAGCAAAATCATCAAGATTTGCTTCTCTTCTTTCTTCCGAAGTATACTTTCTGGGGTCTTTCAGTACAATTTCCTTCACTGCTCCTGTCTCAGTGATACGAGTGGTTTCTTCTGTAATAGCCAAAGGTCCTTCTTCTATCACCTTCCACATCAGGCAGTGATGAGCTTTGAGACACATCTTGATTCTGAAGCTCCATTCTCTGTAACCTTGGATGGAGAATTCTTCGCATGCCCTGATAACAGATGATTCCATAATAGATAATATGCAGATGATGAAAAGATTTTCTAGATCTATTCAAGTAGACCACGCAGGTATTAACCTTGTGAAAACAAAACAATGGTCGTATGAACCACTGCTCTGATACCACTTGTTGGTCCCGAAAGAGCAAGGTTTGGTGTATGGGGGGGGAATACACCAAATGCAAACTTTTCAGTTTACTTGACTAATTTAATCAGAGAGATGTAAGCTTTCTGGTTTACAGATTGCTCAAAGTGATAGAACAGATTGATTTTCAATCAATTAGATTCTATCCAGATAAATTCTCTCAAGTGAGATATACAAAGCAGAAAGCAAGTGTGAACTTGTTTCCAAACTATGTATTGTGTGCGGAATAATGGTGGACTTAGTCAGTGCTCTTGTTATGAAAATCTTTTGAAGACTTAATCGAGAATTTAAGAAGTTGATTAAGAATGCAGATTTGAATGAGTATGATAGATGCAGAATAAAAACAACTGAATATAAAATGCAGAATTTAAATGGCACAGTTATTTTTACGTGGTTCGGGAAACCCCCTACGTCCACGGTCTAATCCAAACTGGATTAGATATCCACTACTAGGATACTCTTCTTATTTAACCTCGCTGAGAACGAGCCACAAGTTCCAAGTACAAACTGGTTTGAAGCTTATGCACGAATAAGGGTCGTGTCCCTTTACAACTTACAGAAAACTACTGTAATCAGAGGCTATCTTCACGTTAATCCACTAGAAAACTACTAGCTAGTAAAGATCTCCTTCTCTCGATAAGACAGACTTGAATCGAGGTGGTTTGGTGTGATTATGATCACGAACAGGTTGAAGCTTAAGTCTGATTTAGAGATAGAATGCTTGAAAGTGTTTCTGCTGTATAGCGCTTGTGAATATTCTTGTTCTTATCTTCAGACTTTAAGTCTTCAAATTTATATAGGCTCTGAATTTGAAATTCTAGCCGTTTGTTGATTGGCTTGATTTGATTTGTTAATTGCCAATCAATCGTATCTCTTATTTCCTTGTAGATTTGTTGATTGAATCTTTTATGAATGGTAAGCAGATCATCTGTGGTTTGCTTTCCTTCTTCATATCAATCAATGATTCAGTTTCTATTTCTTTGATGGAAAGTCTTTAATGCTTCATTGAC
>JAPKLX010000023.1:0-49050 GCA_026898415.1 Leonotis leonurus
GTTCGTTAATTAGAATTATTATTCCTAATTAATTAGGATTGTTCATTTTATTATAATTTAACTTAATTGTTAATTGTTAATATCTAAATTGATTATTATTAATTAAATAGAATTGTTTATTTTATTAATTAGTATTATAGTTAATTGATAATTGATTAACTAACTTATAATTAATTAATTTTAGTTAATTGATTAATTGTAATTAACAATATATAAGAATCATATATAAACATTTCAATTTAACAATTACATCAAATTTTAATACAATTAACAAGTTCAATACACAATTCTAATCCAAATTTCTAAAACAATTAAAAAATTCTAATTATTAATCAATAATCAATTTATATATTAACAATTCTAATTAACAATGTAGATATTAAGTATAATTCATATATAAACAATTCTAATGCAAATTCTAATGCAATTAACAATTCGATTTAATTAACAATAATCAATTTATACATTAAGTAGAATCATATATAAACAATTCAAATTAACAATTAAATCAATTTCTAATACAATTAACAATTCTAATACACAATTCTAATACACAATTCTAATACAATTTCTAATACAATTAACAAGTCCAATACACAATTCTAATACAAATTTCTAATACAATTAAAAAAAACTAGTTATTAAACAATAATCAATTTACATATTAACAATTCTAATTAACAATGTAGATATTAACTATAATTCATATACAAACAATTCTAATTAAAATTCTAATACAATTAAATTCAAATTAATTAACAATTCAAATTAATTAACCATAATCAAATTATATGTGCATAATCATATCTTAAATAACAGAAAATATGTCAACAAAATACCTACATGCATCGTAACTATGAACCGCTGGAAGAACCTTGATGAACCGCTCGGCCATGTTCCAGTGGGGCCCAGCGGTTCATCATAGCTATACCAGCGGTTCGTCTATTTTTAGGTTTAGGAGATCAATATATACCTATATATGGGTTGGAATGTCTTCATCCGTGTCTCCCATGGCTTCTGGGTGAAGTCAGACCAGCTGTGACGCCAATGAACCTTTCCCAGCTGCACCAGCGGTCCAACACTACTTCAACCTATCTCCGGCGACGCACTACAGCAGCGGCGGGCCAAACATGTGGGCGGCGGTCCAAAACAGATCTGTGGGTGGAGGAAGTATGGAACGGTCTGTGGGTGGAGGAAGTATGGAACGTAATTTTTTTTTTTAAATTTACATATGCAGTTAAAAACAACGGTCCAACAATAATCCATGGTCAAAGGCTTCCCACTAACACATCATTTTTGTTTTTATTGAAATAATAAATTTTGCTAACTACCTACACCTTTTGGAACAACGTTTCACTACTTTTAATGTACATTACAAATTTCAAGGTAAAATGAGTATTTTTAACATGTCACTTGAGATATAGGGTATTTTTTACATACAATTTGTGAAAGTGGGTATATTAATTTTTCTCCCTTTTTACTATTTAGACACACTCAAATTGTGCATCGTAGACTTTTTCAACATAAGGTGTTAAGATAATATCTCGAACAATTACATATTTAGGATTCATAACACAAATAGACACGTGACAAGTTCCATATAGATTAATTCTCAATATAATTTCTTTTCAAATTCATTATAATTTTGCAGACCGATTCTTGAATACCCGTTAGAGTAGAATATTCATGGAAGATATTCTCGAATTTTACACGTGTGATACATATTCTTTCTATTTCTCCAAGCAAATTAAGTTATCTGCATCGCAAGGCCTATTGTGTCAGTTTGTCCTATGAGTGGAGACAAAATAAATTGACTATAACAAAAGTGTTGGTCCCGAGGGGGGGAATACACTAGTTAAAACTTTTCAGATTAAAGTGTTTTCAGTGAGCTTCTCAAATTTGAAGGGAGGTAGCTTCAGTAAAGAGTTGTAACTTCAAATAACAATCCTTCAGTCTACACTTAGTGTTTGACTGATGGACTAATATCTTAAGTATAGCAGTGCGGAAGTGGTGGTTTGAAAGTTTACTCGTTTATCAGAAAAACTTAGTGTTAATGTTCAAGTTTGCACTTAATCAGTATTCAACATATGTAATAAGCGTTAGAGAATAAATACTGAAAGTAAATAGATGAGACACAAGAATTGGTTTGCGTGGTTCGAAGATAAAAACTCGTACGTCCACGTGTCTCGATGTGAGTCGAGGGTTTCCAACTAAGTGGAGAGGTGTCTTACAGTGATCAACCTTGAAGGTTAGACGAAACAATAATGTCTGATCACTTCTAGCTAAGAACTAAATCTAAGCTAGATCTATTCTTCGGTTATAGTGTAGTATCGCTAAGAACACACTAGAGAGTATTCAGTGAATGCAAGAGTGTTCTAATCTGAAAGCTTGCGTGAAGAAGAAAGCTTGAGAGCGATATAGAGTTTGAGCGTATGAAAGCTTGGTAACTGGTGTTTGAAGCGTTTGAAGCAGCGGGGTATTTATAGGACACTTTCAAGAATATATCCGTTGTGAGAGATAGCTTCGTCCGTAGCATTTGAAATTCTTCCTGTTGGAGTCGTCGTCCTTTTTACCATTTTTGGTATCTGCAACTAAGATTTGCTTCACCTACTGAGATCTTTTTCAGAAGTGGTAATGCCTATAGAGATAGCATATCACCCAGTTGAAAACTTTACTTCAGTGGATACTTCAGTGCAGAACTTCAGTCATCGTTATTTTCATCCTTCAAATAACTTCAACTTCAAAACTTCAGGACACAACTTCAGTGGCATTGTCCTTCAGTTTTGGCTAGTAAACTGAGTTATGGAAAACTTTAGTACTAGTCTTGAACTTTTGTCTTGAGTCTTCAGATTGCGTGCACATGTAAACTAAACTCTTAACAAGTGAATTTTAAAACAAAACTAAGAATCAAATTTCAGTTTTGGACTTAATAGATCTTTCAAAAAAAAAATTTAAAATCTAAATCAAAACGCTTATAAATATTTCCCAACAAAAAATATTTACACTTCTATTATATATATATATATTGTTACTTTCTCCCTACATAGTAATAATATTTTTGAGACTTAATAATTATTTATTTCTCATGTCAATGACTAATACATCATACATGACATATAAGATATAAGTAGTGTGTGTAGATTAAATAAAATAATAGCACGTAATTCTCTATTTACAAAATAAATCATATAATTAAATATTCGGTATTCGCATACGGTACTTAGAAGCGATGTAATCATGACTATACATTTTAAGGTAATTAAAGCTCCAGCAAGGTTGTTCGCTTTTTGCAAATTTTATTGTAAAGAAATTATTATGATAAGAATCCAATTAAAATCTTTATCTAGTTTACACAACGTTTGTACTATAATATTCTTAGCTTTGCTAATTAAGTGTTTGACATTCCTTCACCTGACTAATTAATTTCCAGCCATGCAATGGTTTTTAATTAGTTAGTAAATTATTCCAAAAACTGTTCTAATTAATTCGAAAACAATTAATGTTTCATGAAATTTTATTCATAGTATACTGTTGCTTAAAAGGTATTAAAAAAATATATTTTTTCATCGCTAATTTCTTAAGATAAATTATGTGCTTTTGAGATTCCGTTTGTCTGTTCGCTTTTGTAAAAATTATAAGTATATTAGGTAGCTAGCTAACTAGGGAGGGATCAATTTTAATTTTATATTATCATCATTATTATTAAGTCCGATGATAATGATGATTAATGCTAATTATATTCTTTGTTATGGGATGCGATTCAAAGTACGTCTACATGAACTGTCTTTCTAGAAAGCTATAACCTTGTACCTCATTCTTAATTTATTGTTTTAAATATTAATTATATTTAATTACTTTCATCGTGGGCTCGACAATTAATTGGTACCTCAACTTTTAGTAATTAGTCACAGATATATAGGTGGTTCAATGTAGACACAGATAATAGATGAATGTTGATATAAAATAGTTTTAACTTTTACGTGTTATTGTGTATAATTGGAAATTCTATATAAATACAGAAAAAGAAATATTTACATTTGTTTTAAATTACCTCCATCATCTGAAATTGCATCTTACAGCCAAAAAATCAAACATATATACTCTTGTAGAAAACATGTAAATTAAATCTAGCTCGAGTTTGTGAGAAAAATAGTAGTACTATTACTAGAATCATATATATATTTAGAAGTTAATTGTCTCAGACACAATAATTTGTTTTGATTTTGCAACATTTAATTAAATTGTTATTCGGTTCACGGTTGCATACTCTCATTTATTCATAAAAAGTGTATATTATTTATTTGGATCGTTGATAAAGAGTGCAATTTTTCCTTTCTTTTTTAACATACACACTCAATATTTCATACTTTAATTACATATATTATATTTCATAATACACTTTTTTATTGACAGAGATATGTAATTTTCAATTACAAATAAACCATTTTTTTGGGCAAATTAAGTTTCGCGTGCTGCTAAAACGATGTCACAACCCATTGATGCCAAAATTTATTACAAAAATTATTGTATAATATCTTAAAAGGTTGAGAGACAATTAATTACAAGTTTCAAGATATATTGTGTTAATCATACACATCAATGATGATATATTGAAATAAAATGCTGCTTGTCACGAGAAAATTACAATCAAGTATATCCGATCCAATATAATTGTTGATACTGAAATGGTATTATCATGTGTAAAATCTAGGATAAACTCCTACTACGTTTTTTGATTTTAAAATGATTTTAGAGTAATATATATTGACATAGTAATCCTTAAATCTATCAGCTCGCTGTCCTTAGGCCAGGAGAGTATATTGACTCATCTTTGTAGTGAATGAATAATATTTCCCTTCCAATAACCAAAATAATACAAAGTTCCATTTATAAAGGCACAAAATTACTAATAATTAAGGAAAATCTATAAATAATAAAACAATAACGTATGCGTAAAACATTAAAATTGGTTTTACAGTCTTTGTGTATGTAATTAAGCAAAAGTATTAATTAAACTCCGTTTGTACATAATTAATGATAGTTCATCAATTAATATAGAAATCTCTACTTATATCTTCCCAAAAATGCTTATCCGTCCACGACAAACGGGATTAATTTGTTAGCGAATGATGTGGTATGTCTTGTGGATAAATATTAAATTTTAATAGAAATTTTATTAATTTTCGCTTTTCGACTAGAATTTATTGATTAGTGTATATAAAATAATATTTATATATATAATATTATATAATGACTCGTATGTCTCAGTCGTGGACACGTTAAGTGGTACACACGGTGGAACATTCATCTATATCTTTAATCACACAATTCCATAATCAATTTCGTCCCGATTAAAATGAGACATTAATTTTATGCATAATTTTTCAGAAAAATTAAAAAGTAGTGTAAATTAATAATATAAATATTATATTATTTAAAATTAATTAACTAAGATGATCCAAAAAGAAACACGTCTCGTTCGTAGTTGGGAGGGAAACTGGAGTAATTTTCACTATTCCAAATTGATTCAAAGAATGTGAATGTAACATGCTTATCAACTAAATTGACCAAATTTATTTAACCATTCCAAGATTATTATTTTCTCTTAATTCCCATTAAATTTTTTGGGCCAATTAAGTAGACTTTGAAACATAAAAAAATGATAATGTGAGAATAGCTTTCTAATAATAGAAAGTGAAAGGCGGCATGCACTAACATGGAGGCCAAAAGAAGATATGCTTAGGCATGCATGAACTGGATTCTATTCTCTCTTTTAATCACCCCAATTTAAATATCATTTTTTCTGTAAAACACACACAATTTAAATATAATTTACCCCATAAAAGGGAAAATTCTCAATTTGCCAACTTTCTCAATCCAATCAAATTACAAGGCCGAGAATGACGTATTCTATTTTTTGAAATATTCGTCCATGTGATATAGCTTTAGGTGGAGTAACAAATTAAAATATTTAGAATTAAAAAATATTTTAAATGGATAATGATGTAATATATTCATATCCATGTAGAGTTTGTCGGGTGTCATTATTATATTTATATATGTTATGGAGTGAAGATAAAATAGACACTTTGTTCTTCTAACTAATATGATATGGAAATATGTATGATCGTATTAAATAAATAAAGAAACGTTATTATTATAATTAACAAGTGTTTTTATATAAAGTTTCCTCTCAAAACCATAATATGTGAAAATTGAAAAGATTTTGATCTATTATACGCATCAGTCTAATTCAAATAAATAGTGCATGATTAATCCTTATCAATATTAATATATAGAGTTATTTAAAGGAGCAAAATTAGTTATCTTAGGAGAGGAGGTTTGTCTTTAGATTGGTATGGATAAATTTGAATGCGACCATATATAGTAATAGATAGTTTAGGCATGCATGACGCAACCTTGTTTATAAGTTAGTACTCCATTAACATAATTAAATTATAAAGACAGATGGTATTTGATGCTAATTAATTAAATTAGTTGTAAGTGGGGTGACCTAATTATGCTTAGGCTCGCTAATTAAAGAAGAGGCTTTTGTTTGTACTTTGCTTAATAGTTAATTAATACACTAGAAAGGTGTGCTCGTTTAGAGTGACCAAGGGTTACGTATATATGTGTTTACTTTAAATGGTAATGGAATTTAGATAGGACCACATTATATAGTCAGCTCAGCTGAGGTAGCTTTAAATTCCAAAATATTATTAAGTGTTGGTCCTTCTCATCACAATATATGATACTTTTCACATGCTTTTGTGAGCAACCACCACCATGCACCTTTCACTCTCATTAACCTTTTTTGCTTATATATTATTTTGTGTGGTCTCTTACTTTTTATTTATTTATTTATATCTTGAGTATTGATTTGAGCCATGGAAGTTATAGTTGAGCTTATTTGATTATAAAATAGTAGATTTTTTTATTGGACCAGTACAACTCCGGTTTCTATATTTCACTGCACATATATATATGTACCGCATTTATCTCAGACAAAAGCTTGAGGTGAGTCGCATGATACAATAAAATCCGATCTAGTTAGTGGTAAGAATACAATCCAAATTAATTGAACCACCCAAGCCTCAGCCACTATTTAATATTTATAATACAATTCACATGGACTGCTTGTAAGTGAATAGCTAGTCAAATTGAGCTTATATATAGGAAAAAATCAAATAAAAATGATTATCTATGAGTTAACTAAAAATAAATTTTGATATTTGAATTATTTAGATCAATTTTATAAATTAAAAGATAATTTTGGTATATATTTTATATAAAATATTTTATCCTAAAAATAAGGAATTTGTTATTCTTTCTGATTAGGGTTTATTAATTAAGGTATAGTTTAATTATATCCATTGGATTAAAAATATGTGTGGTTCAGATTTATTTTTAGTTAACACAAGCATATCTATTTTCATTATAAGCATCCCCTATATATATATATATTATAGTTTTCTTTCTCTCTTAGTGAGCTCCATGCACCTAGTTGTAGGGGTGAGCACGGGTCGGTTAACCGTACATTTGCGATATAAAAAACTAACTTTAATATGACAAAATGAGTCAAATATATAATTTAGAGATCAAAGAAATAAAATAAAATTATGAAAATAAAAAAACAATAAAGTTTTTCTATGAAAAGGAGAGCAAAATAGTCTTATTAAATTTATGCAGCTAATATAAGTTTTGCATTCACTAAACTAATTAAATAGTCTTAACATGATTTATAAATGTATGTCTAGTTATCGTTGCTCAAAAGAGGATGATCTTCCGTCAAACAAGAATTTTCTATAAAAAAGAGAGCAAAATGAAAATATATTCTCCTCATGCATTATAGTTAGAATACATGTTTTAATTTTTTTAATTATATATATATATATATATATATTATTTATAAGTATTATAGATATCGGTTCGGATCGGTTAACCACCGATTTTACATAAATGAAAATAAAACTCGAATCGGTATTATCGGTTTTTGAAAATTAAAAAAAAAAACTTAAACCGAACGGTTCGATTAACTTTATTTTTAAATTGATTTCGGTTCAATTTGTCGGGTGGTTAGATTTTTCGGTGTTTTATGTTCACCCCTAGCTAGTTGTACAGCAGTACCAAATTTATGCTTTAGCCAAAGAACTTAATTATTATATGAAACCGTGCAATGGATAACTGTACATGAATGATCAATGATGTTCATAATGATATTTGTGTGTGTACGTGATTTTGACTAAAAATATATTAAAAATATTGATAATTCACTTCAAATAGTCTGTACAAATATTGCCTACGATTGAAAATTAATTATATTTTCTTTCCATTGACTAACGGAAAATTGACATTTTAATGACCATCAATTATTTCTTTCACTATTATCTCTCTCTGTTACTCTATCAAACATCACACAATTAACACATACACACAGTATCATTAAAAAGAGAATTGAAATTTTTTCTGATCGGTATCGGAGTGTTTTTCTTTGGAGATGGAAAATCCGACCACACAATTAACACACGCACAAACTATCTAAAAAATATAAAATAGAAACCAATTTGTAATTGTTTGGTGAGAATTTGTATGTTGTATCTATATTTTAAAGTAATTGGTTAGTCTTTTCATGTTAAGTGGTTCTATATGTCATTAAATTTATTGGTGTAATTAATTAAAATTACATTTATGATTTATGCACCTTTATTTTCCGTTTGTCACGATAATTCTGAACCCATGCCAAGACATGCATGAAATCCTTGGTTCATATATATATATATATATATATATATATATATAATATGCTCTCCAATAATCGATGATACTAATATGATACCTAAGTAGGTTAATATCATGAGGTGACAATGTTGATGTAAACATTTTGTTAAATGGAGTACACTAAATCAAAGCGTATCAATTCTTCCAACCTAATTATTAATTAACTTAAGACAACGACATTAACGAACACCCACATATATATATATAAAATGCAAAAAAATCCTAAACAATTCTAGATGACTCGAGTTGTAAAATTTAGATAAATTCTACACTAAACTAGCAATTTAATGAGTTATATCTATACATAATATTCAATTAATCAGGCGTCACAATAAATACACATAAAATATTTTAGAACAAATATTAGCTTTGCATAAAAATAATTAATTTAATTGAAAACATGATGCGTGTTGGGTTACAAGTTTCCATGTTGCAAGGACAATATGTAGTAGTACTAGTACATGCAATGAATTAATATATAATGATGGGTCATGACATTTATGCTGTTTTTTAATTTTACTAATTTCTCCGCAGTCTAATTAAGGTATGAATACAATATTCAGCATCACTATATATACCTAAATTAATTATTTTAAGTAGTACTTACAATTCATGTGGGATTCCAATTTGTAGAGCTAGGCTAAGGCAGGCTGGTAGTGGTAGCAGTAGCTAGCTACGTCATTTATGTATATTGTTGTCTTCACATGGATTCTAAATTGATGGAAAGTGGGCACATCACGCGTAAACACTTTCTTTTCTTTATGAAATTAATTTGTTAGTTAATGTTGGTCCCAAACCAGTAATGTTTACCGGCAGAATACACCTGTTTCAAAATCCTTTTAAATTAAAATGAGTTTTTAGTTAGAGCTCTTAATTTCAAGGGAGGTCGCCTCACTAGACTATAATTTTAGATAACAATCATTCAATTTACACTTCGTGTTTGATTGATAGACTAATATATTAAGTGTTGCAGTGCGGAAGTAGTGGTTTTAAAGGCTTACTCGTTTATCAAAAATCTTAATGTTAAGATTCAACTTTGCACTTAATCAGTATTCAGTTTATGCAATAGAGAGTTAGAATGAATATTGAAAATAAATAGCGAAGACACAAGTATTTGGTTTGCGTGGTTGGAAGATAAAAATTCCTACGTCCACGGTTCTCGATGTGAGTCGAGGGTTTCCAACTAAATAGAGTGTCTTATAGTGATCAACCTTGAAAAGTTTGATGTACAATGGATTCTGATCACTTCTAGCTATAAATACTAAGTTTAAGCTAGAGCTATTCTTCGATTACAATGTTTCGCTGCAAAGAACACGCTATAAGAATTACAGAGAAAGCTTAAGTGTTCTAAGATCTGAAAACTTGAGAGCGATAGAAAGCTTGAGAGAGTTGAGAGCTTGAATGCGTATGAAAGCTTGGTAACCGATGCTTGAAACGTTTGAAGTAGCGGGCTATTTATAGGACACTCTTAAGAATCTATCTGTTGTGAGAGAGAGCTTCGTCCATAGCATTTGAAATTTTTCTCGTTGGAGTCGTCGTCCTTTTTACTATTTTTGGTGTCTGCAACAAGATTTGGTTCACTACTGAGATCTTTTTCAAAAATGGAAATGCTTATAAAAGGTAGTTGATCTACTCAGAGGCGAGGTTCCAGTGACTTAAACTTCAGCGCAAAACTTCAGTAGATGATATCTTCATACTTCAGTGTTTCTTCAACTTCAATACTTCAGGACTGGTATTCAGTAGATGGTCCTTCAGTATTGAGTTTTATACTGAGTTACTTAAAACTTCAGTGCTGATTAAGTTCTTCAGGATGAGTATACCTATAAAATGAACTTCTTAACATATAAGTTTTTAAATAAAATTAAAGACCAAATTTCAATTTTGGAAATTCTTAATATATAAGTTCTTAAATAAAACTAAAGACGGTTTTACATGTTTTAGTTTTTAAAAGCTTTTTGCTCATACTGATTAATAATGCCCGATTCTCTCTTTTTCATACTCATGTATGTTTTAAGATATCTCGCTAGCCATGCATAAAATAATTTGAAATTTATTAGTTATCAATTAAAATGTATTAGTCCTAAATTTTGATCTAATTACACATTTGTAAAAATAAAGAAATTCGATTGGAGACTAGCTACCTAGCTACACCAAGTGCAACTCTTATTTATACGTATGATTAAATTATTGCATATATATGTTAATGTAACTTAGTAATCTTTTTAACCTAAATATATATTTTGATTTAATTTCAAACATAAAATAAAATTTCAATTTCGATACAACCAGAGTGGGTTATGGGTAGGGTCAATTTAGTCAATGCAGCATGGCGGAGGGCATGAACAATGTCCATTTTGGTAATTTAAAGCATTTCAAATATTGTGTCCTGTGCTGTGCTGTGCGACATGCATATGTATGTCTTAAAATAATTGTCATCCAATATGGATTTTGACTACGATTTATGGCTTCTATTTTATTTAGAATTAGTACTTGATAGGATGTAACCCCACTAATAGGTCTAAACGACAAGGCCTAAGAACAGCTCGGCCCAATTACCTCGGCCCAGAAGCCCATGGACTTGGTCCACCCCACGATCTCGGACCTGTTGTAACTACTTTTAAAGTTATCTATAAATAGTCTCTAAAGCTATATTAAGGGACATTCGGTACTTTTTACTCTCGAGAACTAAAAATAAAGGCTCTCTTTTCCCTCCGTGGACGTAGATCTAATTAACGATCGAACCACGTAAACCCTGTGTTCATATTCTATTTTATCATCGCAAATTCACTCTAAAAATTTAAGATCGAACACTGGCGCCGTCTGTGGGAACGAAATAAAATTTTGTGAAATCGATCAACATTTTTCCGAAGTGAAAATACGATGGTGAGATCTACCCGCACCACTGCTGCTGCTAAGGGAAAGCCGAGTCAAGTTAACCCGTCCGACCTTCCACCCCGCACCTCGGCCAATGAAGAGGACGTACTTCAGCTCCGACGTGATTCCACAATCCGTCGAACTCCTGACGGCCATATAGAGGATGTGTTGTCTGGTCGTTCTGATGATTCGACTGGTAATAGGGAACAAAACCTAGATAACCAACCTGAAAATGCCGCACTCCCACCTCAGCTCGGAGATGCACTTAAAGCATATTTAGATCTCCATCAACAAGACTTTCTCAAATTCGCTGAACAACATCGGCAACAAAGTCAAAGCGGAGACAAGATTGAACTACAGCAACCTCGGCCCCCGAGCCTCCAAATTGCCGAGGGAAGGAACTACGAACTTCCCCAAAGACAACATAATCGCCGAGGAAATAATAACCTCGCTTCACCTCGGCGAGGTTCAACGTCGCCTCGTCGAAACGTCGGCCCATCCCGACGTGACGAAAATGACTATAGACGTGGTTCGATACCACCTCGCCAAAACGTCGGTCCGTCCCGACGTGACGAGGACGACCACAGAGAGGGGAGATTCGCGGTCTACAGTCGAATCGCCACTCCCTTCACCAACAAAATACTCTACACCCCACTTCCGTCAACATACAGGGTGCCTCCAATCAAACCCTATAATGGTTCGTGTGACCCCAGCAACTTCCTGTCACAGTACCAGTACAACATGTTGAACCAAGGGCTCGCCGAGGACGTTTACATGTGTAAAGTTTTTCCTGAGCTGCTGATAGATAATGCACGTAAGTGGTTCGACAACCTCCCGCGCTGCAGCATAGGGTCGTATACCGACCTTCTCGACGCCTTTGAACGACGTTTCTTCCAAAAAGCCGAAGCCAAGATCAGTTCGGCACAACTCCTCACTCTAAGACAGGGACAAGGAGAATCCATTAGTGATTTCCTGGCTAGGTTTTATAATGAGAGCCTTAAGGTCGACCGTCTGTCGGACGACATCCTCATCTCGGCATTCCAAAATGCCATTCACTCCGGCACCCTCTTCAGGGAGCTCGTAAAAGAGCGTCCCCAAACCTCCAAACAGTTGTGGAAGATCGCTGATACATTCGCCGAAGCAGATAAAGCAGATAGGAGAAAAAGGGCGGTGGATCGACCTGAAGTCCAAGATAAGAAAAGAAGGGAGGAACGAGCCGATCATGGACAGAATCGACGAGGTGCCCTTGAAAGGATACAACGAGGTCCACTAGCGTCCCGCCTTGGACCTCGGCCTAATCAAGAGCAAGGCCAACTCACTCCGCTAACCAAACCTCGGGCGGAAATCTTCGAGCTTCACGCCAGCTTATTTCCGAAGCCTCCGCCGTTATCCCGAACTGGATCGAAGCGACGATCCAAGGACAAATATTGCGAATTTCACGAGGACCACGGCCATGACACTGAGGATTGCCGAAATCTCGCCTCGGAGATTGACCATCTAGTGCGAGATGGCACCCTCGGAAAATACGGAGGTCGCAATCAACAAGACATCCGACCTCGGGGCAAAGGTAAGCGAAGCAGGAACAGAGGGGGGGAAAATTGCAAACCCCACCAAGATAAAAAACCGAAGCATGATGAAGAGGACGAGGACGAAGATCAGCCTCAGTATGACGGGGTCATCACTGCCATCAACGGACTGCCCCAAGGTGCGACGAAGTCTTTGCTGAAAGCCGAGGCCCGAAGTCAACCAAATGAGGAACCTTCTCAAAAGAGGTTCAAAAAGGACGAGGTCGTTACCTTCTCTAGCGACGACCCCGTTCCTCACGCTTTGCCTCATCAAGACGCCACCATCATTGAAGCCGTGGTGACGAACAAATTGGTTCACCGAGTGTTCATCGACAGCGGGGCCTCGATAAGCGTGCTTTTCAAGAACTGCTTCGACAAGCTCGATATCGAAGAAACTCGCCTAAAACCAGCACCCGTCCCGTTGAAGAATTTCACACAAGAGGAGACCTCGACGGATGGTACGATTCCACTCCCTGTGACAGTGGGACGAAGTCCATTATCTTCTACGAATATAATTCACTTCTTCGTCGTCAAAGCCAACTCTCCCTACAATATCATCCTAGGAAGAGACTGGCTAATAGCGACGAAGGCAATCTGCTCGGCCTACCACCTGACGATCAAGATCCCATCTAGGAACAGGGTTATCACGCTTCGGGGAAACCAAACACAGGCTAAGGAGTGCATGCAGGTCGCACTCCGAGGTTCTGGTGTAAAACACCCCCAAACATAGCAACTACATAACCCCGAGGTGACGGAATCGACGTCGTCCGCTGCGGAGCCTCTAGAAGACGTCGTACTATACAAAAACGACGTATCCAAGGTCGTCAAAGTCGGTTTCGTCGGGGAGCCGAACTCCGAAGTCAAGTTGTCCAACTACTTCGGGAATTCAAGGACATCTTCGCTTGGTCCCCCTTAGACATGACCGTAGTATCACCAGACATCATCACTCATCACCTCAACATCAACCCCGAGGTGAAGCCAGTTCGGCAGAAGCAACGAGCCTTCGCAGCCGAACGGAACCAAGTGATCCAGGACGAGGTACGGCAGCTGCAACAAGCCGATATCTTGTTCGAAGTAAAGTACCCGACGTGGCTGGCGAACCCAGTGATGGTGAAGAAACAAGGAGGGGGATGGCGCATGTGTGTTGACTATACCGACCTCAACAAACACTGCCCCAAAGATTGTTACCCCCTCCCCAACATCGACAAGAAGGTCGAAGCCCTTGTTGGTCACGAGGTGTTTAGCTTCTTGGACCTATACAAGGGCTACCATCAAGTCCTCATGAGTGATGAAGACGCTCCGAAAACGGCCTTCATTACGGACTTCGGCATCTTCGCATATAAGAAAATGCCTTTCGGACTCAAGAATGCTGGAGCTACGTATCAAAGGATGGTCGATAAGATATTCGAGCATCACATCGGTCAGAACGTCGAGATATACGTCGACGACATAGTCGTCAAAAGTAAGAAGGTCGGCACTTGTCTAAACGACCTCCAGGTCGTCTTCAACCTACTTCGCGAAGTAAACCTGAAGTTGAACCCAGGGAAATGCACCTTCATGGTTCAGTCGGGGAAGTTCCTAGGATGTTGGGTCTCTCGCGAATGACTAAAAGCCAACCGGGCAAAAGTTAAAGTTGTCCAAGAAATGCAAGTACCGAAGTCCATTCACGACGTACATAGACTGACGGGCTGCCTAGCTGCACTGAGTCGTTTCTTATCCAAAGCCGCAGAGAAACAGCTCCCGTTCTTCAAAATCCTAAAAAAGGCCCCGAACTTCGACTGGAACGACGAGCACAAAGTAGCTTTTGAGGCCCTAAAAAAATACCTCGCGAACCTACCCACATTGTCCGTTCCAAAAGAAGGCGAAGTCCTCTCTTTGTACCTCGCCGCCTCGAATGAATCGATAAGCGTAGTCCTAGTCCGGGAAGAACCTCGGCAGTTACCAGTTTACTTTATAAGCCGAGCTCTCAAAGGGCCAGAAACGAGGTACCAACCCTTGGAAAAGGTTGCACTTGCACTCGTAAATGCTGCAAGGAGGCTACGACCATACTTCCACGCTCATCCGATTCAAGTCCTGACCGACCTTCCACTTCGGCAAGTACTCACAAAGCCTGAAGCTTCAGGAAGGATTGCTAAGTGGGCGGTGGAACTTGGCGAACATACGATCTCCTTCGTACCTCGTCAAGCCATCAAGGGACAAGCACTAGCTGATTTCCTGGTAGAAACAACATTCGCGGAACTCCCGAAATCCACCAAGCTCATCACTAATCAAGACGAAGTGCCTAAGCTACCACCAATAGATTGTTGGAGAATCTATGTAGATGGTGCCTCGGGCCAAAAAGGAAGTGGAGCCGGAGTCCTATTCATCAGTCCGGAAGGGAAAGAAACCACCTATGCCCTAAGGTTTAATTTCCCTACGACAAACAACGAAGTGGAATATGAGGCCTTAATAGCTGGACTTCGTCTCGCGCAATCCCTTCAGCTACGAGCTGTCCAAATCCACAGTGACTCCCAAATTATAGTGAGTCACGTGCTGGGCAAATACGAAGCACGAGGTGAACGGATGAAAAAGTATCTCCTCAAGGTCAAAACTTTACAAGAAGGTTTTGAATACTTCGAACTAGTGCGAATCCCGAGAGGTGACAACAACCGAGCTGACGCGCTGAGCAAGCTCGCATCGTCATCCACAAACTCTCCCGTGGAAGAAGTGCAAGTCCGAAGCATAGACGAGGCCGAAGTAAGCATGGTGACCGATGACGAACCGAACTGGATGATGCCACTTCGCAATTACCTAGAGAGAGCCGAACTCCCTACCGATAAGATTGAAGCTCGGAAGCTTCAGAGCAAATCAGTCAAATATGTTCTGGATCGGGGAGTGCTATACCGAAGATCATACCTCCAACCTCTCCTAAGGTGCGTGGGGTCCACCCAAGCCGATTACGTACTACGCGAAGTACATGAAGGATCTTGCGGCAGTCACATCGGAGCTCGTGCCCTAGTCAGAAAGATCATGAGATGGGGATACTATTGGCCAACCATGCTTCAAGATGCAATCAACCTCGTCAAGAAATGCCCGAAGTGCCAGCACCACGCAACCGTAACCAGAACGCCTCAAACCGAACTGACCAGCATGCAAAGCCCTTGGCCATTCATGCAATGGGGTATCGACATCGTTGGCCCATTCGAGCAAGCTCCTGGTCAACTACGGTTCCTTATAGTGGCCATTGACTATTTTACGAAGTGGGTGGAAGCTGAACCCTTAGCACGGGTCACAAGCAAAAAAGCCCTAAACTTCGTCTGGAAATACATAGTTTGTCGCTTCGGCATACCTCATGTCCTCGTCTCGAATAATGGAACTCAATTTACGGACAAGACGTTTAGAGAATGGTGTGACGAGCTTAATATCCAACAGAAATTCACTTCGGTAGCACACCCTCAAGCTAATGGTCAAACCGAAGTGACGAACCGAATAATAGTCAAAGGTTTAAAGACCCGCCTCGACAAGGCCAAAGGAGATTGGGCAGACAATTTACCCCAAGTCCTATGGTCCTACCGAACTACTCCTCGGACATCCCATGGAGAGACACCGTACAGCCTCGTCTACGGAACCGAGGCAGTAATTCCAGTAGAGATTGGCTTGCCGAGCCCCTGAACTATAAACTTCGCAGCCCATACCAACGAAGAAGGCCTACGAGCTAACTTGGACCTGTTGGAAGAAAAACGAGAACAAGCCTGTATACTAGAAGCTCAATACAAACAGCAAGTAGCTCGGTATTATAACAACCGAGTGAAACATCGGCAATTTCAAGCAGGCAACCTCGTACTTAGAAACAACGAAGTCAGCAAGACGGAGAAGCTCGGTAAACTAGAAGCCACTTGGGAGGGACCCTACCGAATTCAAGAAGTCCTCAGCAAAGGGTCGTACAAGCTCGCTTACCTATCTGGGGAACCAGTACCCCGAACTTGGCACATCTCCCATTTGAAGAAGTACTATTTATAGTTTAGATAGGTCGGGCATAGTTAGCTTCCATTCCATGTAATTTTATGCATGTGTTTTCTCTTATATGTTGTCTCGAGTCTAAATTAAGCTAAAACTCCAAATTACGGAGTAACATTTAAAAACACGCGTAAGGAGACCACTCCTATCGATAAAGTCGACAAACAAGGAACTTTGAAGCCTAAACTTCGTCCTTAGACGAAGTGGCTTCCAAAAAAAGCCTAAACTTCGTCCCTAGACGAAGTGGCTACTTAAAAGCCTAAACTTCGTCCCTAGACGAAGTGGCTACTTAAAAGCCTAAACTTCGTCCCTAAACGAAGTGGCTACTTAAAAGCCTAAACTTCGTCCTTAGACGAAGTGGCTACTTAAAAACCTAAACTTCGTCCTTAGACGAAGTGGCTATTTAAAGGTCAAAACTTCATCCTTAAACGAAGTGGCCACTTAAGGCTTCAACTCCGTCAGTAGACGAAGTAGCCTTCTGTAAAACCTTAACTTTGTCTACGGACGAAATGGTTGCTTAAAATCTTAAACTTCGGCATTTGACGAAGTAATCACGAAGTGTACGTTAGTCATTACAAATAATCTTGAAGCAAACTCGATTACGCAATTGAGGAAAGCTTTAGAGAAGTAATGATGCGATAAAAGTAGAACTTTATTTCAAAGTATCTATTACATTCAACATGGAGGGTCCGAGCCCGGAGGTCTGCTACTAAAGCTAAGGTATTTTTCTACGAAACCCAGACCCGAGCTCGAACTGGCACCATGATCGAGCACTGAATCTAAAAATTCCATGCCTTGACCTCGGCCGAAGCCCCGCCCTCGGCCCCGACCGGCCGAAGTAGCTCGACCTCGGCCCCCTGAAGCACGTCGCCCGCCGCCTCGAGACATGATGGCGAGCGTCTGCTCTCGAGTTCGCCCCAAGTTGAGGGGAGGAGCACCAGCCGAACTCCCGTCCAACCGACCCGAAGAAGAAGCTTCGAGTGAAGCCTTCTTGGATTCAACCCACCTCTTCAACTTCGGTTTCCGTTTCAGTACGGTCTTATACATTGATCCGAGCTTGAGAAGCGCCTCTTCCTGCTCGCGAACTTGCCAGGAGTCATCGCCGTACTTCTCTATGTACTTCCTTGTCCGAGCACGGACCTCCTTTATTTGCGTTTGGACCTCGTATATGGTCAAACGTCCGCTCTTATGGACGAGGTCCTCGTACTCCGCATGCTCCTCGGCCATAGATTTGAAGGTTTGGATATCCTCAGAAGCTCGCTTGAACTTATCTTCGAGCTCCAGGAATCTAGCATGCTCTTCGTCAAGCCTCTCCTGAGCCACCCGAAGTTTCGCATCAGCCTCGACCTCGATATTTGTAGCTCGGCTTTTCCAACACGAGGCTTCGACCTCGGCAGTCTCAAGAGCCCGACGAAGTGCAGAAATTTCTTGGTCCCGAGAAGTATTGCACAAATCAAGAGCCAACTACAGAAAAACAAGCAAGATTCAGCTAAAAGGTTTTTCTTTTATATACCGAGGAAAAGCGCCGCCCTAGCGGCGACGAAGTACAATCTAAAAAAAAAAAAAAAAAACTACAAGTCTTCTACACCGACCTCTTGCTCCGAGCCCTCAGCCTCCTCGTTCCCTCCAGCAACCTCGGCCGCCGGTCCCCTCGCCAGCTCGGCGATAACAGCCTCCAGCTTGTCATCCCTGTCGACAGGGCAATGGCGAACCACCCGCTCCGACAACAAAGACTTTTGCTGAGCCAGCCGCTCCACCACCGGGACCGCCGAGGTGCACTCCATGAGTACCTCCGCGTACTCCCGCAGCATCTCGTCCTCGGTCACCTCCTCATACCCGTACTTGGTCTTATCAAGCTCCGGGTAATCCTTGGCGACGAGATCGAGCACTGCCGAAGTAATCGGCGCACTCAGGGCACCCATCAATTGGGCAACCGCACTGCCGAAGTGCTTGGAGCGGAAAATCCGCTCCGCAACAGCCCGGAGCACGTCGCCCTGCTCGGCCGCAGCCCGGGCCGTCTTCTCCCTCTCCTCCGCCACCTCGGCCCTCAGACTGGCCACCTCGGCCTCCAGGCCGGCCGTCTTTCTTTCTGCATCCTTTAGCGCAGAGAAAGTCCTAGCCTCCTGGCTCGCCGCCCTCGCCGCGTCGGCCCTCGCAACCTCGAGTTCGGCTGACAAGCTCCGAAACTGTTCGACCCCGCCGACGATGAAGTTCGACAGGGCCCTCAGCCCGTCCAGCGCTACATCCGCCGCCTGCACAGAACATCTCAGTCAAAAAAAAAAAAAAATGGGAAAAGCAAGTCAGCACCCACCTCGGAAAACGACGTCGCTTGAACAACGTCCGACTCGAGGACCTCGGCCCTCGAACTCCCCGCCACCTCCCTCCGAGGTGAAGCTAAGTTGATGACGGGGGAGTCACATCGGCCACCTCCCTCTCCGCCGGTCCACGGCGTGGCGTCTCCTCGGCAGCAGAAGAGATCCTCGCCCTCTTCTTCTTCTTCCTCAGCGCCGCCTGGAGTACTTCGGGGTTCACTACAGAAAGAAAAGATTACGTCAGAATTCAGTTCGGATAAAACCACCACAACAAAGCACTTAGACCGGGACCTCACCCGGATCCACGTCGGCGGAAGCATCATATGGGCTCAGCCCATACCTCGACAGCTCGGCCTCGGCATAATCCCTCTTGATCGAGCCGAGGTCCACCAAGCTCGCTTCGAGCTCGCCGATGGGATCCACGGTCAACTGCGGCCCGAACTTGGCCTTCGACCAAGCGTTCAGGGGCACCCCCTCAGCTCGGCAGAAGAAGAACTTCTTCTGCCAGTTCGACACTTTCGACGGGGTCTCTAGCTTGAACTTATTTACAGCTGACAAGTATACCCACCCCGTCAGCCCACGCTTAACTCTAAAAAATCTAAGCAGGGCGTCAATCGAAAACGGACCACCTCGGAGGCCGACCTCCATACAAAAACCCACAACTTGCTTAATCGAGGGCGGTGCCAACTGACCTAAAGGAAACTCGAATCTATCTAAGAGTGCAACAAAAATGGGGTGCAACGGAAAACGAAGACCGAAATTAAGATAGTCTTCGTACACCGTAAAAAAACCCTCGGGCGGCGAGCTACCCCTATCCTCCGCCCGAGGCAAAATCATCTCCACAGCTTCCGGAAAATAATACCTCCGGGAAAGATTTACCATATGAGATTCACTCATAGTAGAAGGATAGTCGAGGGCTACATCCGAACCAACTAAAGGAAAAAAATAAACTTCACGAGAAATAGGAGGGACAAGAGCCCGAGTAAAAACCCTCACCGTCACCCCCCCCACAGAAAAAACCCTAGACGGCGAGGACTCCACATTTTCCACGTCTATCGCGGTAGGAGTACGGGATGAAGAAGAAGAAGTCATTTTGAAGAAAAAATATAACTTACTTGTCAAACGATTTGAATACGCGACTGAAATTGGGAACAATGGCGACCGAACGCAGAAAGCTTTTGGAAGATTTACTCGCAGAATAGGTGGAAGGATTTACGGAAAGGTGAAAAGTGTTTTTTAGCGTGCGGCGGCAGCTTTTATAGAAGTCACATCACCTTTTTCCAACCGTCTCTTTTCAAAATCCCGCCTCTTCGTCCGCACCACTAAACAGTCGACGCGTGTCACAGGGAACTCCCTATAGCAGATGTCTTCCACCAATAATTTACCACCTCGACCTCGGATACCATAAGTTCGTCACCTCGTCCAAACCTCCACTTCTGTCAAACATCCACTTCACTTCGTCAAAAAAGATGCTCAATCAGCTCGTGACAGAAGCTCGTCCGAATTCCGATCTCACCTATTGAACGTAGTTCGGCCGAACCTCGTCCTCGCTCCTGCTCTTTTGGGGGGGGGGGGGATGTGATAGGATGTAACCCCACTAATAGGCCTAAACGACAAGGCCCAAGAACAGCTCGGCCCAATTACCTCGGCCCAGAAGCCCATGGACTTGGTCCACCCCACGATCTCGGACCTGTTGTAACTACTTTTAAAGTTATCTATAAATAGTCTCTAAAGCTATATTAAGGGACATTCGGTACTTTTTACTCTCGAGAACTAAAAATAAAGGCTCTCTTTTCCCTCCGTGGACGTAGATCTAATTAACGATCGAACCACGTAAACCCTGTGTTCATATTCTATTTTATCATCGCAAATTCACTCTAAAAATTTAAGATCGAACAGTACTATATATAATTTAATTAGAATAAGTCGCTATCCGATCCTGTGCAAATTAATCATTGACGATAAACAATTTCTTTTTACAGACGAAAACGTGTCTTCTTCATCTCCTGCTAATTGGTGTATATGATTAAAACCATAGCTCTCTACATTCATCTATTAGCTGTATTTTAAAATATTATATGTAATTCCAATAAATACATACAACGTATCTTATTTTGATGTGTACGGTGGAAAAACAGATATCTTAGTCTTGTTCCATAATATTATTATAAATTGATAAATTTGTGTATTAGTGTAGTGGGAAATTGATAAATTTGTCTCATAATTGGTAGTGATAGAAATATATTAATGTCCAAAGTAATAGATATTGAGTTCCGGTCATACATGACGGGGACTTTAAATTTAATGTAATGCAATGGTTGGTAGATAGCTTACCTCTAATAATAGGCAGTTTAAATTTAAAGTAATCTAATTAAAAAACAATAATAACAACATTGTTGAGAGTATTTGATAATGTTCCTATACAAGTGAAGAGGGTCATAATATTACATCATTTTCTATTTTCTATGCGCAAAAGAGCACCAACCGTTACTTTGATTATATAGAAAGATCTTTTACATTTTTATGAGTAGTCTTGTGTATTTATTAATATATCAAGCAAATAAGGAATATATGTTTTGCCCCAAAATATATAAACTTTATGACCCTTGGATTTTGACTCCATTACTAAGGCTATGTTTGGTATTCATGATACGATACTAATTCAAAGATAATTGTTTTATAATTGTCAAAATTAGGAACATGTGTTTATAGAAAACATATATAGTTTCGACTTCTTAAACATCAAAATTAAACTCATTTTAGCTATGTATAGGAAGAAAAATAAACTCAAACGATGGAAGTGGAGACTAGCTATGAGTATAATTATCGTGTATATATAGTAGGAGTAATATAGACCACAAATTATGATTAATTGTATGAGGAGAAAGTATTATAATGATATGCTTTGAAGCATTCATATTGCGCTTCCAATATCTCGACTCTCATTGTTTCCGTTTTTTGTATTCTTTTGGAATTTTTTGTTAAAGTCTACTTCGTTTTAAGAGATCTGTAAAAAATTTCAAAGTGAGACACTCGATTTTGGAGTTCTCGTATCTAAATATAAATTTTTTATTTTATTTTAATATTGAAATATAATTGAAATTAATATTTTAAAAAATGCATTAATATTACTCCTATTTGATAAAAATTACATTAATTAAAATTTTAAAACTAAATAAAATACTAAATCTAAAATTAATACTACCTTTTTTTTTTATCTCAGTTAATATCGTTATATGTACTTCATATTGCTCCGGCATCATCATCAACGAATTTTCCATCAAAAGTTTGTACTCAAACTTATGACGATTTAATGCTGCGATCTCTTACAAAGCATTGAGGGTGCGATTGAATCTGTTACCACATCCTCACACTACAATTTTTTTTTTAATTTAGCAACGGAATTTTCCGTTACTAAAATAAGAAATTTCGTTACTAAAAATGTTAATAACAAATTTGTAACGGATTTATTCGTAGTAATATCGATGGTTACTAAAAAAATTTAACAATGAAATATATTCTATTACTATATAACAACAGAATGGTAATGAAATTTTCGTTTCTAAAATGGAATTTTCAATTTTAGTGATGGAATTGTAACGGAAAATTTCGTTACTAAATTTTAGATTATTCCGTCACTAATTTCGTTACTAAAAATTGAAAAATAATTCCATAACAATTTTATTGTTAATCCGTTAAAATTTAGAAACGAAAAATTTTTCCGTCATAATTTCGTTACTATAAAATGCATTTTTTGTAGTGTTTTGCTTGGGTTTTTTATTATTCTCCTTTCATTTTGCCGCATTGGTCCCATTTGGATGGTGATCATGATCGAATTTGGCGGAGTCGCTAATGAACCCTTCGTCGGCATTGTTCTTGTCTTGTTTGGTGGCCTTTGAGCGATATCTGGCATAGTCAAACACAATTCTTGTAATTTGGAACATTGATGTATAGTACAAGAGCTCCAAATAATGTTTGTTTGAATTCGACCATTGTCTTGTTGAATATGTTGTTGCCAGAATTGTCGCTCGCCCACGCTTCAGAGCATTGGTTGTAGATAACAAAAAACTCAAATTCCAGAGTCATGTTTTTAATATGAACTTAATGACACTTTAATTATTCTTAAGTGCAGTGGTTGGAAGGGTTGTAGAATTGCCAATTTTAGGCGACCATAATGCAAGACCAATGTCAGATGGGGTTGTGGCTTATGTTGAGTCATGCCCAACAAAGAATGATATCATCTACGACTTCGTAGTGGCCGTCAATTTTTTTTTCTTGTCGAGCTCTTTGCGACATCATCAAATGGCTCGTTCAAATTAATGCCTTCAAGCTCTCCGAGTGAAGACAAAGAAAATTGTTGGCTCGGAAAGGGAGGAGACTCAAATTTTGAAGTGTTGAAGATAAATGGTGAAAATCCCGAGCTTTGATTTGCATAACTTGAAATTTTCGTTGATAAATCATTCGAGCTTGGGCAGGCCCGGCTTAATCAATATTGAGGCCCCGTGTTAATTATAAAATTATGCCCTTATATTTCGTTAAAATATAACTTTAAAATATTCTGAAATATTTTTGGATGAGCAATATTTTTTACCACTCTGTCATCTTCAAAAAGAGGCGTATTCCATTTTGGGATGTCCTCTCCAAAGATAGGCATTTCTCAAAATGAAAATTATAAGGAGTGTTTAATTGTAATAAGGGTGCAATTAGTAAACACTAATTGCACCCTTATTTTTTTTCATTTATATTACTACAAACTTTAAACTAAAGTAAAGACTCCTTAATTTGCGTGCTAAAAAGATATGTCTCTCTTTGGAGAGGACGAAGTGGTATATTTTTAGGATGTTGTAAAGTGAAACAAAAAATTTTTGTGATGAAGAATAAAATCAAATTTTGATTGTCGAGTATGGAGAGATTTAAATTGCTTGTGAGTAAACATGATGAAATTTTCTCTTTGAATCCCATACAAAATTTATGTAAGAGACGTTGCCTTGAATATTGGATTGATCTTTAAATATTTTTGGAAAAGAGAAAATAAAAAGAACATAAGAAAGGAAGAAATTAATAAAATTTGAGCTGTGTTTTTGCAACTATCACCTGCTTGAGTTGTTTTTTATTCTCAAAAAGAAGATTTTTTTTACACATTAAAATTTTATAAACCCATCAAGCCTACCATTTAATATTTGGGTCCTTATTTTTTGAGGCCCCTGTTCTGTATAGCATGTTGGACAGCTCATTAGCCAGGCCTGAGCTTGGGTTATTGAAACACGAGTGTTGATCCTGACTTTTTTCCAAGTATATGAAAAATTCATTATCCATTTCTTTTTAAAAAAAATCGAAGATTAAAAAAAAATGAAAAAGTAGAAGTGATATGTCATATGTGAAATGTTGGAAATGTAATAAGATATTTATAGATAAAAGTGTGGTAAAAAGATTAACAACAAAACAAGAAAAATAGGGCCGTGCACTCGGTGCACCCAAGGCGAGCTCGCACCAACGAGTTCATGCTCCCATTTGAGGTCCCCACAACCGAACTTCGCCTCCCCCCAACGCAAGTCTCGAGCCTGAACTCAAATTCTCGAATGATGTCTCTTATCGAACTTTTGCATTGTGTATGCTCTTAAATATATTAATAATATTCATAACATTTGAATTTATAATAATAACCACTTGAAATGAAATAACAAAACACTTCATATAGAAAGCTCATTTTAGTTGGTAAGACTATTCTCATCCAACCCATTAAAGGTGTGCACGTATTGGGCTAATTATAGAAATTTAATATTCGAAACAACAGATTTTGGTTTGAATTATGTATAATACAATTTTGTATTTTAAACAATATAACAATATCTTTTTAATAAGAGAAAAATTAAAGCTAAAAAAATAGAAATCATTATTTATAATTTCCACAGCTTGTAGTTTAGAAGTCATATATATAATTATATACTCCCTTCATCCCATTATTGTTATCCTCTTTTATATTGAGATGAATGTATTATTTTAATAAAAGAGGACAACAATAATGAAATAGAGGAGTACAAGTCAAAACTCACAAAGAGTGTGGAGAACTAACTAGCATGCAAACATTTTTATATTCCAGTCCCACAAAATAATGATATCTAAATCAAGGAATATTACTTCTTCTCAAAGTCCTTCATATTCTATACTAGTGATTTCCCTTGTTCTACCCATTTTCCCCCAAGTGTTGTGAGTTGCAAATTAATAATAGTAATAGTAGTAGTATATATATATAATACAAGTGGTGCACAGCATAAAGCACTCTCCCAAATTAAGCCTACGTCACACACACACACAAGGTTAGATCTCCACAGTCCACACCACTTTTCGACACTACAAATAGACCCCCATCCCCTCGCTTATCCCTCATTCAATCCTCTCTTCTCTACTCCACTTCTCCCTATCTTCAATAATCAATATCAATTTCAACAAAAGAAAACTACCTAGCTACCTCATCATCATCAATAATCGATCCTCCATCATGTCGACTATAGTATGCCAAAACCTCTTCTCCTGCACCTTCGACCCCCATCTCAACGATACCACCGCCACCCTCAAGCTCAAAGTCACGCCGGATCCACCTCCCCTCGCCGCCGCCCATCACCTCAACCTCCAAACTAACTCCCTAGAATCTACCAACCCTTTATCAAATAAATACTCATCATCATCATACTCCAAGCTAAGCTCTAAATCCCTGAACCTATGCACTGAGAATCTGGGCAGCGAAACTGGTTCCGACACCGCCTCCGACTGCACCAGCATTTTCTCCACTTCTCCGCTGCCGAGCCCCACCTCCAACTCCGGCGGGGATCGCCACCGCGCCTCCGCCCTCGACGCTTGCAATCACACGAAATCCTCTCCCTCTCCGGCCAAATCTTGCCGGGAAATCAAGAACTTCCCCCCGCCGCTCACCACAATGAGCGGGTTGAGCTCGCTGCAGGTGCGCCGCCGGAGCGACGGCGGCCGCTTGATCATAGAGGTGGTTGAGGGGCCCTTCAGAAACTCCTACCTCCACGCCGAGAGGAGCGGAGGAAGGCTCAAGCTCTGCTTCGCCGCCGCCGCCCCAGCAGACCGTGAGGATGAAGAGGAAATTGTGGATAACGAATGCGACGGCGGAGATGAGGTGGAGCGAGAGGAGGAGAAAATTGAGGAGCCCAACAAGGAATTTGAATCGGAATTGGAGTTGAAGGAAAAGTTTCAGAGGTTTAGTAGGTGCAAAGAAGGAAGCCATGGAAACAAAGGATTGTGCAGTAACTGGAAGCCTGCGCTTTGGGTGGCCATCTCCTAATTATTAAATACTATATAATTTATTTATAATCTAATTCTTGGGATCTTTTATATTTGGGGGTTGATTTTGATTTTTGAGTCTCTTCTCTTATGATTGGAGATTGAAGTTTTAACACGAGATCTTGCATGTTTTTACCACCCAAAATCTCTTCACAAATGTAGTTTCATTGTTTGCTTTTTCGAATTAATCAACATTTAACGGAAATTGGTGAGATATATAATCGATAGATTAAATTATATCAAGATGTCATTTTCACTACAAAAGGACATTGATGGTTGACCTCAATACGTTGCAAGAGTTTATTCTCATCATTAAATAATGAAAAAAGTTTTAATGCATTTTGGGTTTTTCACAATAATACAATTCGATGAATCCACAATTCACGATTTCCAACATTCGAAATCGGAATCAAATCAATTCCTACACGATGACGATTCAAAATCGAACAGTTAAAGATGATATATTATGATTCAGGTACAATCTGATTACGATCATTATATTTCTTTTAAAACATCTCTTTTAGACGTGTTCAAAAGAACCATAATCGTCAGAAGTGGGCCATAATTAATTGAAGGTTTCAAGAATTGTAACAGTCAGCGACGGTTTGGTTCCAAACTATAACTGTGTAGGGAACGGTTCGGTTCCGATTCAAAATGTTCAGCACCGTAAACCAGTGGTTCCGAGCTGTCGGTTGCTCAACATTTGTTTTAATATTTTTTATATTTCTAATTTAATTTTATTTTTTTATATTATATATTTATTGTTTATGATTCATAAAATTACATGATTTTAACTTGTAAGTTTATAAAAAAAAATACATAAATTTAAGGTTGTTTTAAAACAACCGACTATTTGGAATAAAATTTGTCGGTTCAAAATCAGAATTATCCTAAACGGTTTCCATTTCAAACTGTGTACCGTTATATATAATCATAATTTGGTTACGATTTCGAAATAATGAAACCATGAATCAACCGTTGGATTATGATTCAAACTGTAACTGTATATATGTATGTATATATCACTACAAAAATAAATTATTTTAGCAAATGAATTTTTCCGTTACTAAAATAAGAAATTACGTTACTAAACTTTTTAGTAACAGATTTATTCGTAGTAATATCGATGGTTGCTAAAAAATTTAACAATTGAATATATTTCGTTACTATATATAACAACGAAATTGTAACGGATTTCCGTTTCTAGAATGATTTCTTCAATTTTAGTAACGAAATTGTAACGGAAAATTTCATTACTAAATTTTTAATAACGGATAATTCCGTCATTAATTATGTTACTACAATTTGACAACAATTTCATAACAATTCTGTTGTTAATCCGTTAAAATTTAGAAACAAAATTTTTTTCCGTCACTATTCCGTTGTTATATAATACATTTTTTGTAGTGTGTGTAATTATAATTGTATATATGTATATAATCTCCCCATTTTTTATGCGTTCTATTTTTTTTAATTTATGTTTTATTTCAAAATTCTAAATTAAAAATATATAATATAAAAATAAAGTATACGAATATATTTATACAAGTACAGTTAAAATAAATTAATAAAGTTATATATATGTAAATTAGTTAATTAGTATTGATATGTATAATTAAACTAAATTCGATGACTTATACAAGAAATGGAGTAGAGGATTTCTTAATACTTGATGGGATAGATGAAGATTTAGCACAATATTAGAGAACACACAATTACAATTATCTTGAAATCTATTCCTCCAAAATAAAACTAAATAAAAGGGGCAATCATCAAAATATAGATTGGAATGATTAAAGTCGATGCATAAATTTTGAAAATTGGTATAAAATATACACATATATCTAATAGGGTTGTTATGTTGATGGTGGGTATATATTAATGTTGCGATGTGTCATTCCTCAGCAAAGTCAAAATTGGTCTGTTCATGACTTTGTGTGGCTTATATTAATGAAAAAATAAAATCCATCATTACCAAATTTTCCATTCCTAAAAAGAACATTAATTCGCACAATCTTCGATTCTTCCACAATTTTACAATTAATTTTACCTTTTTCTCTTTATTGGTTCGTGTACACTTAATTGACCATTTTATATTTTTTTGAAAACAAAATTATTGAACTAATTTTTTCGCGAAAAATAATATATATGATATGATTGATCATTCATTACTGAAAATTCATAATTATTTTACATAAAAACTAAAATTAAATGTCCAAATTTTAATTAAAAACATTCAAAATTTTGGTTAAATAATTAATAACCAGCAGCTAGCAGTGATTAATTCGAAAGGTTGCTAAATTTTGAAAGAGCTGAGGCGGTGCTCTGATAAATCATATGTATTGGCAGAAACTATTCAAACTAGTGGATTTATTCATATAAAATAAAGTTATTAATTTATTAGTGTGACAACTGACAACTGTATTGCAAATACACTTGATCAACCCAAATAGAGTGCGAGAAAAATATAATTTGGGAAGAGTAAAAATATTATTTACAGTAGATTGATATCTCACAAGTTGGACATATCACAGTCATAGATTGTTGGGCAGGTCATGACACAGGCCAGACCAGATCACCATGCAGTAGGCCAGGCTAGAACATTGGACCAGATCAACAGCTTGACCAGACCACCGACCAGATGGTGGCACGTGTGGTCTGGGAGAGACCACTAGCAAAAATAAGCTCAGAATAACAGACCGATACGCGCCAGATGGTGGCACATGTGGTCCTTGATCTAACTTGTCAAACCATAAGGTTTCTTCTCCTCCTTATATACATGATGAATGCTGGTTTTATAACCAATGTGAGACAATAGTTTCTCTTCACCTTTAGTCTCAAACACATAACTTCATACTTTAGTGACTAACTTTAAACCTTTATTTCTCACTCACCGGAAATTGGTTTAGAGAAAATAAATATACCTCAATCATCTACTCAGAACGTAGATCGACTCTAGGTCATTTAATTTCCTTAAAATGACCGCTATAAATATATGTAAAATATATATATATATATATATATATATATATATTATATAAAGCGATTCCTTCATAGAGAAACTTCCCTCAATCTAACTAATCTTAAACTTTGGATTTATTAAAAAATTTATTTTTATTTTTGTCGGCGAAATTTGTCAAGTTATGAACATAATTGTAGTTAGATGTGCAAAAAAATCAAGTCAATACTAGAAAATTTGTCCATCAACTTAGCTAATTAAATCTGCATCAAAAGTTTGTGGTCTTTAATAGTATCATATTATATGCTACCTGTGCATGATTTATGTTCCACTCATCAATTTGAAACCATTAATTTGTACTCCCTTCTTCCCAACCACTTTAGGGCACTTCTTTTTGACACTAGAATTAAGGAGTTAAGGAATGTATGTTAAGTGTATGTTTAAAGTATAAAGTGATGATAGAAATATATATTATTTAAATTTGTGTGTATAATAAAGATTTTCTAAAAAGAAAATGACTCAAACTAGTTGGGACGGTCCAAAAAAAAATACTACTCAAGCTAGTTGGGACTGAGGGAGTATGAATTTTAACTTTAAGACGCCAAACACACCCACACACGCGTAATCAGACACACAAATATGCCTTCACATTAATGAAGACAAGTGCCCTGTCTTTTTATATAGGTAATAACTTTTATTTATGTGTACAGGTTACAACTATTGCTCTTTACATGTACAGAATGATGCTTATTTTATTTATTTATATAGTAGTATTAAATTATGGTACTTTACTTTTATCCTAACTGTGAACCATACGCATATAAATGGTCCAATTTGATTCGTAATTAACTTGTGAGTAAAAGATTAACTTGATCATTCACCAATACACATATTCGAGAGTGGTTAAAAAGAAAAAAAATGGAACATTAATTAGTAGTGTCTAAAAGTCCATCACCACAAACGAAATGGAAAATAGCGATGAATTTTTCTGTCATTGTTTCTGATAAATCCGTCGTTGATCATGAATAACGACGGATAAACAACAGACAAAATACGTCGTTGGTATAGTAGTTGCTAAGTCAGATCAGATCAATGACGAATTGTTCATCTGTCATTGATTGACATAATTTTTAAACACCGTGTCACTATATATTCGAAGTTTGAACATATCAGTATCGCCATCGTCTGTGCTAATATTTTCATATAGATTCATCATAAAATTAGAAGCATTTGTATGCTTGAAAGTCAAAACTGATTTTTCATTTAATCAAGATTATATATACTTGTCAAAGGTGTACGACATCTAATCTATTTGACAACTCTAATTAAGATTTATAGATCAACCAAACAACCAACCCATTTCCTAATTACTGTTACAAGGATGCTTAATTTCTACATCAAGTCAAAAGTTCATGAAATTTGTTGCCGTTATGGTGTTTAAAGCATTAGACGCTATAATTCATTAAGGCAACATATATAATGTTTTTAGCGGCACTGGACCTTAATTAATTGCCTAAATTAAGACAAAGTTTGGTGTACAAACAAACATAAGTCATGATGTAGAAACATGAATTTGTATATATGATTTGTGATGCGATCGATATTTCCATGTGGGTCCATTTTAGAGTGAAAATATATTAAGCTGCATGTCTAATTGCCTTTAGAGAAATAAAATGATTAATGGCGACAAAATAATCTTCCAAGATTCCCCTCTGTCCTAAAAATAGGTGGAAGCCGCCCCCCTCACTTAAATTAGAATCCACACAAAATATTTCATATTTAGAAATTTAAGTAAACTTTTTAAGTCACAATCTTGTACAGTACGTTTTTATACATATTACGTAAGGCCTTACATATAGTAATAGGAGTAGTATAATATGATCAGTTTTTAAAAATGTCCATTTCCTATGAGATTATTTTGGGATATTTATATTGTTTTGAATTGGTTCCAAAATTTGATTTTGTGTAAGATAAATTTGAAAAATTAAGTTTTAAGGGCAAGTCTGAAAAATCAAGCCTGAGATATGCCCTGGAGAGTAGTGTGAAGGTTATGTCCTGGAACTTCTGTCCTGAAATCAAACCTGAAGATTATATCTTGAAGTCAATCCGAAGGTCTATAATGAAGTCCAGCCTGAAGATCAATAAATGGAAAGATGCAAAGTGGCAGAATTTATCTAGAAATAGACACCAAAAGTAGGAAAAAGGATGACGACTTCAACGGTTAGATAAAATTTAAAATTCAAACGGCTACACACAACGGCTAGTTCAGATATAACTACATCAACTATAAATAGAGAGCATCCTCCCTCACTTGAAAAACTAATGGGAAGATTCAAGAATTAAAAGAAATCAACTCATACTCAAACTCAAATTTTATTCACTGAAACAATCATTTCTCAAGTGTTTTAAAGTTAAAGTTGTTATAATTTCTCAGTGTAATTTAAATCAAACTATTTTTATATCTAGAGTTTAAAAATCGAGCAAGTTATCATAGATTTTGTACTCATGGTAAAAAGCTTGTTCGATAGAAAGAACATTTAGCTCTCAAAACTGAAAGTTTGATTTTGATTGAATTTAATTTTGAAAAAACACAAGTTTGATAAACTACCAATAGATTATTACACATGCTGCCTTTTGGTCTTGTTTATGTATTCAATCAGAGTTTAGGAGTGAGATTTTTTTTAGTATTATCGCTATCATAGCTATCATGATGATAATGGTAATCAATAAAAATATTCGAGTTATTAGAAGTAAAAAAAAAGAAAGAAGAAAAAAAAACATATAATTATACTTGAAATGATAAAAATAAAAATCTTTAATTTGCCGACAATTGACACCAGCAATCTTTTTTAATCTCGGAAGTGAATATAATCTCTTCCGGAAAAACTATATTCGTACTCGACCAATATAAAAAGTGATAAGTTTAATTAAGGTTAAGCGATTCTACAAAGGACGTATGGAGTTTTCCATACTACGTAAATATTGTTTGTGTTTTTTATATTTTGTATTTATTTGTTTGATCTTAATCTGCATCATCACTTACAAGTTGTGCATTCAACCTGTTAAAAGATACTTTGCTAAAATAAAGTATCTTTTTAAGTGTAAAAGCAATCAACTTAATCTAAGCATTTTTCGCACACAATCTTATATGTAGCATGTCACCTATTTGAATAGGCAAGATCAGCTCACTCTTAGCATAGAATTGTCTGGCAGGTTGATCTGTCTCTTATCAAGAGAAGTCAACCTTATCATTTTAAGTAAAATTACCAACTAAGCAAGCCGACTAAAGCTGTTAAAATGGGTTCGACCTGATCTGTCCGACCAAATTACTTAGAGTTAGGTCCAGGTTGAATTTTGAAAATTGAGACCTGAAAAAAATCAGGCCTGAAAATCCCGTCCATAAAAAACTATGGGCATACCAGGTTTCGAACTTAAAAAGTCCGTCCATTATCAATAATATTTATATAATTATATATATTTTTTTAATTAAAATATTTTAAATTATAGCACTAAGTAATAAAAATCAAGTTAATTTATTTACAATTTTTTATATTTAAAAATAAATATAATTATTATATAAGGATTTATTAAATAATTATTTTTATTAAAATGACTAAATATTATATATTATATTAATCGAGTGGATGGAACTCATTTAGCCCGTTAAAGACTTAATTAAGCCTGATACTTATTATCTTTTAATTTTTTCGAGTGAGCTTGGACTGCCTTCAAATTCTCAAAAACTCACCGATAATTTTGACAGGTCTAGAGCTCAACTATCGATCATCCTATTCAACGAAACCAAAAAATTAATAATCGGTGTTTTATCTCATCCATACACGAACATAGCCCTTGGGAACCAACAACTTCTTCTCTCCATGAAATTGAAGAAAAATAAAAATAGAAAATATGGATTTTAAAAAGGGAGAATTTAAAAGATGGGATTTTATTTATTTCTAATGTACTCTGAATAAAAAAGAGTAAAGTAATCCTCCTTTGCCTTGGTTCATAGTTAAAACATCATAAAACATTACCTCACAATCATGACCTAACTATATACAATTTCACAAGCTATATATTGCGTTAATCGATAGTAAATCGAGTTGAGTTGGTAACACGCTTTTCCTCCGATCAATAAGTCGGAGATCCAAGAAAAGCTAGGAGGGCCTTAGCCCCTACAAAATATTAAAAAAAAAATATTTTTATATGTATAAATTCATAAAATTCTTCATATTTTAATGAATAATTATGCAAATTCTCCCATTGTTAATTTGAATAATAACAAATTTTATTTTTAATTTAATACATTGAAATTCAGCTTCTACCAATAAAATTTTCTAGTCCCGCAGCTGACTACAAAGGGAAAATGAGGAACCATTATTGATCATCTTTTAAAAATGCCTACTTTTATCATTTTCAACTTCAAAATTTATTATTTTGATTTTCATATCAAAACGACTGTTTACCTATTAATGTTATATATATTTAATAAGACATTATAATATGATGCCTTCACCTCCACCTAATTGAAGGACAATTATATATATATAATACACACAGCACAGCACGTACACAAGTTAACGCATGCTAATTAGAGAAAACTCGGTATTAGAAAGAGAAGTGAACTCAAAGAGCACATCTTGCAAATACCTAGTTGAACTACTCATAAAATTAATTAATAAAGGTATTAAATGGATATATCCGAAAACCCGAAAAATCCGACAATACTCGAAAAAACTCAAGAAATTAAAAATCCCTCAATTGCTCGGGTAATTCGGGTACCCGAACTACCCAAGTCGAGTTTGAATACCCGAAATTAAAACTCGCTTTGGGATCGGGTGCATAATTTTTAGAGATTTCAGGATAGGGTACCCGACCCTAATAGACACCACTAATTAGAAGAAAAAAATCCCTGATTTTCTTGCAATAAAATCAATATTCCCAGTATTCTCTCTTGGTTGCTTTATATAAAAAGGGATGAATTTTATTAATTAATGAAGATAAATACTAAAATAATATATGAATATATCTTGATGTCTTTATCAGTCTTTTAATTGATATAGATTGGTTAGCCATACCTAGAAATAAGAGCATATGCAAATAAATTTGGCATTTAATGAGCAACTATATGTGTATATAAGTTGTTGTCACACATACATAATATATATATCAATATTAGAAGAGGAAGGCAGATGATGATCGTGGACTTCGAACGTCCATTCGCTTCCACATATCTCCAATCTCATCTCTTTCTTTCTTTTTTATTTTGCACTTGTATAATTTATTACATCAAAACCTTACCTAGCTGCCTAGATATTTCTAATCTCCATATTTAATACTCCATTTATTTTGTGAGATATATATATTATCACATTGGTCATAAAATTAATGAAATTAACCCACCATAATAAATCCATCGATCTAATCCACTCCCAAAATTTGATGATTCTTAATTGGAGCCAATAGTTCGTGTAAGCACGGACTTAAAAATTTACTAATTAAAATTCACCATACATTAATATAATTGGACAAGTTGAGGAGCCTCAAGTAAGACTCTGTGTATAAGATCAAAATCTCCAAATTCAAATAGACCGTCTCATTATTTATAATCAAAAAGTCAATAAAAGAGAAAGAAAACTACTTTTGCTCATTAAAAAAACAAGAATTAGTGGTAAAATGGCCAATATCCATCCATGATCAACAAAGCCAAAACAAAATAATTTAAAATTAGAGATAGCTGGGTGTAGCTGGAATATGTATAATGATAATTGGAGGTCGAACTGTCTGTGAAGCCCATGCATTATTTCATCTGTATTCACTATTCACTTGTATTTCCAAAGTCGTTATTTAATTAATAAATTTTTGTCGCAACAAATTTAATTAAAAGTTATTGATAGCTATATATATTTTCCTCCAAGTTTGGGTCTGATAATAGTCAGAACGGCTAGTGTTTCTGTGTATAGGGAATTTGTTGTCACCAACTTGACTATTAAAATTAATTATTTAAAAAAACTTGCGAGTAATTTTCTTTTTACTACGCGGTAATTTATCTCTCTAGCTACTTTGTATTAGAAATGTGGTATAAATATTTTAATATATCTAAATGACCAGAAATGTGGCTGATCACAAATGTTACAAATATAAACTGTTTATAAAAAAAAATTGTACTATAAGAGGCTTTGAATTAATGGCCTACGACGTGCATTAATTAGCGCACGTGGAAAACATGTAAAAGAGGTCCATCATGCATGCATGGTCGTTTTGTAGGGCTATTAGGTACTTAATTAATTAATTAACATATAATCAACAATTAAAATAAATTAATGTCGTATCAATTTAATTAAACATGTAAAAAATTGATAGAAAGGTGTCCTTTTTACAAGTCTTCTTTTGTATATCTAAACAATTTAGCACTAATTTTTCAACGTCATCAAACTTTTTAAATAAGTGAGAAAGGGAAATATTGATCACGTGTTACGATTTTCAATCATCATTCTTAATTTCTTACTTATATTATATTTAGAATTTTTATTTTCATTTTAACATTGGAATAATATATTTATCTTTAAGTTATGTTCTCTTTGATGGATAAATTTATCTCTTGAAAATGTAGGATAACAATATAATTACCCTTTAAATTTCTTCTTTTTTATCCACCACGCTATCTAAATTATAAATTTATCACTATTTTTCTCCTTAATCTCACTCTAAGGAGGGATATATTATCACTTTAAATTTGGATGATAATATTATCCCTCCTTAGAGTGAGATTAAAGAGAAAAATAGTGATGAATTTGTAATTTAGATGAGTGGGATGGAAAAAAAAGAAGGAATTTAAAGAGTAATTATACTATTATCCCACATTTTCAAGGGATAAATTTATCACTCAAATAGAACATATCCTTAAGGATATATTTATAAATGAATTTGAAATTCTGTACGTATGATTATATTATTTCCAGGTATATATATTCAAAATTGTTTTAATCATGTGTTACAATAAATAGTCGATGCTTCGATAATTTAAGTAAATAATTTTATTTAATGCTATATATATATATATATATATTACTTTGTCCGTCCCATGAAAGTAGTGTGTTTTTTTTTACACACAAATTAATATTTTATTTTATTAAATTTATCTTAATATCTTTACTTTTTAGTTATAAAATTTAACAAAAAGGAAAATAAGACTACTTGAAACGTCTCAATCGGGGACGAAGAGAGTATTAATTAACATGCGGGAACCGAGACTACCACTAAAAGGCACAAATAAAATAAATGACCTCAGGAAACAACATGCACACTTTGTCTATATAAATAAATATATATAATTAAAAGTGAGTGTATAATAATTGGTTAATTTTTATTTTAGTAGCTCGATCTACTCTTTCTTGTACGGCTCAACACGTGTAATATATTTCTTGGATAACAGTAGGTTGGTTTATTAATTACACGCAAATTATTTATTGATATCCCCTCATTTAATTTACATGAAATAGATCACTGGTTATTATATTATATCTAAAAGGAAGGCACGTAACAGAGGAAACTCTATTAACAAATATAAAAATAAAATAAAAAAAATAGTTACGATCAAAGATAATAAAGAATGCTGAAATTTGTATTCCTTGGTATCCCACATGAATTCGTGAGCCGCGAATTAAACATACGATATTCATCATCAATTTGTATAAATAAAAATAAAATCGAACCAACTATTATAATATTTTATTGTATTCATAAAATTATTCGAATTAAATTTTCGATCAGATTCACTAATATTTGATATAATTCGAAATCTCACTTTTTATATAATTTGAAGATTGAGTTGGAATTTATTTTTAATATGAAAAATAATTTTACTTTTAAATAATTATATAAAAATATATTTTTATTTTTCTTTATATATAAAAATATTAATATTAAAATATAATTTATTATTGATATAGCTAATCGATTATTTATGAATACCGAATTGAATAAATTATTTAATTTGTATTTAAATTCGAATCACTAAAATCTTGAATCTGAATCATCAAATTTTAAATGAAAAATCGAATCAAACTACCCAGAACCAAAATCAGACTCAGACTCTTCCTTCCCGAGATTCAAGAGATCAATAGCATACGTCTACCACTGGAGAAGCACTCTTGAAGCTACCTTCTCCTCGAGGTATGGTTTGAGTCCTGGTGCGGAACTCCGTTAGAAAAGAAAGAAGTGAGTTCTCTCTTTATTTATGATAATTTTCTCTCTTCCTTCCCCAAAATTATTTGATTTGTTTAAAGGGGCAACTTCTATAATAACCATTTTGTTATAATAAACCCAAATAATAGCCACACGTATAAAAAACCATAAATCTAGCCTTCTATGTCTATAATACCCTTCATCTAATTAATTCCTTCAAAATACTACAGAATTTAAAAATAAAATTTGGTTTATAATTAAATACTATACCCTACCATATGAACCCTAGGCATGAATCTATAATAATAATTTATTTTACAATACGAACCAAATCAAGTTAGTTATTGGATTATGAGCAGTTATTCTTCAAAATATATATAATGAATAAGTATGTTAATTTAATTAATAAAAAGGCAATAAAGAAAAAATAAATACAAAGTGGTTACTATTTTAATATAAAATTATAGAGGGTTAAAATTTAAGTTTGACATATTCATACGGCTATTTCAGCCTATTTCCCCTTGTTTAAAACCCTATATTGAACTCATGCCCATCATCTCCACAATCATTAATATGGATAAAAAGTTGTCAAATATTTGTCATGCTTGAAATTTTAATAACTGAATTAAATTTAAGAGTGATAATATAAAATAGCCAAAAAAGATTGTAAAAGATAAATAATAGCCACCAACATAATAATAGTTAAATTCTAGCCATTTATAAATTTCTTGTAATTATATTTTACATTTTGGAGTATGAAATAGCCCTTGTAATTATATTTTACATTTTTTAGTATGAATAGTATAAATTATATCGAATCAAACCATTCATACGTGATACTTAATTTTATTAAACTGTATGAACGTATGAATCGTACGAATTGTATCGAATCGTACCATTCATACGTGATACTTAATTTTATTAAACTGTATGTACGTATGAATCATATGAATGAATATTATTCATACCTTTCATACCATTCGTACCATTCATACAATTAAATTTAAATAGAAGGGTATTTATGATAATTCGCATTTAAAATAGCTAGAATTTAAATAGTATTATGTTTGTGGCTATTATTTATCTTTTACTATCTTTTTTAACTAGTTCGTATAATTAACTCTAAACTTAATTGCAATCTATAGATTTATTTACTTGGTATTCCCAATATATTAAAAAAACTCTTTAATATTATCTTGTATGTATTCTTCAATAATGTATCACTCCACTAGTATATTTGAAACTGAGAACTACAAATACTATAAGGCATTACAAGTTGCATAATGAAAACAAAGCAGAGTGGATATACAGCTTGACACTCGAACAGAAGAAGAAAAGCAAAAAAAAGAAAAAGAAGACATATTTCCTTTTGAGCACTCCAATTTAGGTGAAAATTAGATTTGTTGATATGTTTTGACTTCCAAGAAAATTGATTTCTTGTGAGGCTAAATTGCAGGATACAAACATTGGCACACAAAAACAAGAAAGATTATGCTTTATTGTGTATAATCAATTGCAGAAAATACTCTGAGCCAACAAAATCTTTTTTAATTCACACACACACACATAACAAAGCCTGCCTGTATAAAGGAAAAACAAAATTGAGTGGTCTCACAAGTCACAAGTTCTTAATTCACCCTTCCAATTTTCACATCTCTCAAACCTCATATATACGTGTGTGTATATATATATTGATTTTCCCTACATATATACTCCAACATATGTTTTTGGAAAGAGATCAAATTAATTACTCCATCAGTACTATTTATTTAGACTTGATAAAAAAAAATTCTCAAAATTTTGATTAAAGTGAATTTAAATAAATGAGATATAGGAAGTAACACTTTTTCTCCCACAAGTGAGTGAAGAATCAATCTGAGAATATGACAAAAAAAAAGATGCAATATTTTGTGTGTAAATATAATAGCCCTCCATCCATCTACCAAAAGTTATTTACATTTTATCATTTTAATATATCCACAAATATTTTACATTTCAAATTTTTTTATTTATGGTATATGAACTCACTTTATTCGATACGCACAATTCAATTAAAAATAATAAATCAAGTAGTAGTCAAACTCAACTCAATACACTCAGTCAGTTAAAAATAATAAATTAGATGAGTCTCAAACTTCAGTCACTATATACTTCTATACAAATTCAAATTATTGCAATAAAACTCGCGTCAGATGAAACTGTAAGGATCTTTAAGGACTTAGGGAGTAACTAGTATTAAGCATAAATACTCATGATTTAATTTCTAAGTTAATTAATAGGAAGTTATAGAAAGTTATTTTATTTGATTTATTGGTTTGTTTCTCTTATTTATTTATATATAGAAGTAGTGAATTAATACATGTGAATGTGCATTTTTGAATGCAATAGATGGGTTTTGGCTTATGTCCACTAGAATGTAATGCTTATCCATTTAGGGCTATATGTAGATGAGGCAGGAAAGACACTTGTTCTCTAGAAACATTTACAAACCCACTCCCCTTTGATTATTCTTTGAGAATGACAAAAGGGAAAGTGATTGCTCACTATGTGTTGGATTTGAAATAGATTGAGGAAGATTTGCCTTTATGCCAAGAAATTTGTTCAACAATATCACACCACCCAATCTTCACAAACTCATAATTAAATTCAAATTGGTCCTAAAACATTACTCAAGGCTTGGCTTGAGTACAAACAAATCTTGATATATTTGTTGTCACATTAATACTATCCAATATTCTCTTTCATGATGGAATATTCTCAGTTAAAATTCTCCACATATTATATATAAATTATTCAAATAGTCCCTTTTCTATTCGACTAATTTTGACTTTGAAATACAATAGAAATAAGACTTGATTAGGGGTGGTGTGAATCCATATCATTCCACAATCAAGAAAAGGCTTCCCATTAGTGTTGAGAAGTAGGTTCAAGAGGAGATAGAAAGAATTTGCATACATCATTCTTCACAAACTTCTCCTCCTCGTGCACATTATTGAATATTCACTAGGGTGGATCAACCCTAGATTGCCCTTTTTCTGATCTCTCTCTCCATATTCAGAAGGTGGATCAGTTCCCCCTAAAAATACTTTATTAGGAGAGGGGATACCTAAATAAACTTGGTTCTAGTAACTTCCTCTCTCAACGCAGGATATAACTTTAATATAACTGATTTTGATATCGAGCTTAATTCCTCCTAGAAATGACTTATTAAGATATGAGATACCTCACCATATACATTTGAGTCTAGTAAACTTTTCCACCAATATGGAACAATCTTTAACAGATTGGCACTAAATAGCCCTTTTGACGTTGCACCAACCAAGTTAATAATAAATCTCAAGAATCTAAGCCATCATTCATGTCAATATATATGGTTTTATTATGTACATTTGTTGGGAAACATGAAATAGAATTGGTTATTGAATTTGAGTATCATTCTCTCATAAAATCCAGCACTAGCCACGTTCCCCTCTGCCCACACAACATCATGCCTTACTTTGAATTCAAACCCACCAATATTTTCTAGGCTCTTAGCTCTCTATCAACAAAAATTCCAACTGGAAATTATGTCATTATTTTCACTTTAGTGAAATACATAATTTTTGCTTCAATCATCCATTGATAGGATATGGCCCATCAATAAGGCCCAATGCCCAGAAGCAGCTCGGCGGCCCAACACCTCGGCCCATCAAGAGCAGCTCGGCTGGCCCAATAGCACGGCCCACTTACTATAAATAGCCATAAACCGACTCTCTCATCTATAAATACTAGATGATAGTTAAATTAGAGGGGGACAGAATCACTTTCTGTAATCTATACATCAGCTCTCATCTAATTCATAATAAACAAACTCCCTTCTCCGTGGACGTAGACTTCATTAAAAGTCGAACCACGTAAACCTCGTATCGTTTACTTTCAAATCATTGTGCAAATCTCACTTCGAGAATCGGCGATCGATCACTGGCGCCGTCTGTGGGAAACGAAGTAAATTTTGTGTCCGATCACTATTTCCGAAGTGAAAACACAATGGTTAGATCCACCCGATCTACTGCCATAGCTGCTGCTGCTAAAGGAAAGCAAAACGAGGTTGAGATACCTCGTAATCCACCTCGTCCATCTACTGACGAAGGGGAGGGACACTATGCTCGGTCTGCCAGGCAGGCCACGAACCGCCGAACTCCCGAAGGGCATGTAGAAGATGTCCTTTCTCACCGAGCTGATGACTCCGTTAGCAGTAGAAGATTGAATCAAAACCATCAAGGGAATGCCACACTTCAACCTCTGCTCGGCCATGCGCTCAAAGCATATCTAGACCTCCACGAGCAAGATTTCCTCAAATTCGCCGAACAGCATCAACAACGAGGTCAGTGCGAAGAGGATAAAGCAGGTCCATCACAGCGACCCCAGGCTTCGGAGCAAATCGCCGATGAGAGAGATGACGAAGTCCCCCAAAGACTGCATAATCACCGAGGTAACATTATTTCACCTCGGCGAGGCTCAACATCACCTCGTCAAAACGTCGACCATTATCGACGTGACGAGGAGCACCGAAGAAAGACTCCACCTCGTCAAAACGTCGACCATTACCGACGTGACGAGGAACCCCGAAGAGAGAAGACGCCACCTCGTCGAAACGTCGACTATTCTCGACGTGACGAGGACGACCACCGAGAGGGAAGATTCACTGTTTACAGCAGAATCATTACCCCCTTCACCAACAAAATCCTCTACACACCACTCCCTTCAGCATACAGGGTCCCACCAATCAAACCCTACAACGGTTCTTGCGACCCGAGCAACTTTCTGTCGCAATATCAATATAATATGCTGAACCAGGGATTGGCCGAGGATGTTTATATGTGCAAAGTTTTCCCCGAACTGTTGGTGGACAATGCACGGAAGTGGTTTGACAATCTTCCTCATAGCAGCATAGGGTCGTACGCCGACCTTCTAGATGCCTTCGAGAGGCGTTTCTTCCAAAAAGCCGAAGCAAAAATGAGTTCGGCCCAACTCCTTACCCTAAAACAAGGACAAGGAGAATCTATTAGCGACTTCCTAGCTCGGTTCTACAATGAGAGCCTCAAGGTCGATCGCCTTTCCGACGATGTCCTCATTTCGGCGTTCCAAAACGCCATTCACTCCGGCACACTTTTCAGGGAGCTCGTTAAAGAGCGCCCCCAAACCTCCAAACAGCTGTGGAGGATTGTTGACGCGTTTGCCGAAGCGGATGAGGCGGACAGGAAGAAACGAGCCACTGACCGACCTGAAGGTCAGGATAAAAAGAGAAGAGAAGAACGAGCTGATCAAGGGCAACATCGACGAGGTGCTCTTGAAAGAATCCAACGAGGTCCATTAGCATCTCGCCTTGGACCTCGGCATAATCCAGAGCAAGATCGGATCGCTCCGCTGAACCGATCTCGGGCAGAGATTTATGAGCTTCACGCGAACTTGTTCCAAAGACCTCCACCACTATCCCGAACTGGATCAAGCAGACGATCGCAGGATAAATACTGCGAATTCCATGGCGGCTACGGACATGATACCGAGGAGTGTCGCAATCTTGCCTCGGAAATCGACCGCCTAACACGAGATGGCACTCTAGGAGGATACCGAGGTCAAAATCAACCGGATACTCAACCTCGGGGTAGAAACAAACGAAGAAGGAATAAAGGAGAAAATTGCAAACCCCAAGATAAGAAGACAAGACATGATGACGAAGACGATGACGAGAATCAACCTCAGTATGATGGAGTCATCGCCGCCATCATCGGAGTGCCCCAAGGATCAACAAGGTCGTCGCTGAAGGCAGAAGCTCGGAACCGACCCGCGGAGGAGCCTTCGTACAAAAGGTTAAAAAAAGACGAGGTCGTTATTTTCTCTAATGACGACCCTGTTCCTCATGCCTCACCTCATCAAGATGCCACTATTATCGAGGCCGTGGTGGCTAACAAGTTGGTACACCGAGTTTTTGTTGATAGTGGAGCCTCGGTCAGCGTACTCTTCAAAGGTTGCTTCGGCAAACTTGACATTGAAGAAGTGCGCTTAAAGCCGGCACCCATTCCATTAAAGAATTTCACACAAGGGGAGACCTCAACAGATGGAACGATCTCACTCCCCGTGACGGTAGGGCGAAGTCCATTATCCACTACAAAGATAATCCACTTCTTTGTCGTCAAAGCCAACTCTCCCTACAACATTATATTAGGCAGAGATTGGCTGATAGCGACACGAGCAGTATGCTCGGCCTACCATTTGATGATCAAAATACCTTCAAAGAATGGAGTTATCACGCTTCGGGGAAATCAAACACAGGCCAAGGAGTGCATGCAGGTCGCACTCCGAGGTTCTGGTGTACAACATCCCCAAGCATAGCAATTACAGAACCCCGGCGCGCCGAAGTCAACCTCGCCTGCTGCAGAACCTCTAGAAGACGTCGTACTCTATGAAAACGATGTGTCCAAGATCGTCAAGGTCGGCTTCCTCGGGGGTGCCGAACTCCGAGATCAAGTTATTCAACTACTTCGGGAGTTTAGAGACATTTTTGCCTGGTCTCCCTTAGACATGACCGGGGTATCACCAGATATTATAACTCATCACCTCCACATCGACCCCGAGGTAAAACCAGTTCGGCAAAAGCAACGAGCCTTCGCTGCCGAGAGAAACCAGGTAATACGCGACGAGGTACGCCAACTACAACAAGCTGATATTCTATTCGAAGTAAAATATCCGACATGGTTGGCCAACCCCGTGATGGTGAAGAAGCAAGTAGGAGGATGGCGCATGTGTGTTGATTATACCGATCTCAATAAACACTGCCCTAAAGACTGTTATCCCCTCCCCAACATTGATAAAAAAGTAGAAGCCCTCGTCGGTCACGAGGTTTTTAGTTTTCTTGATCTGTACAAAGGCTACCATCAAGTCCTTATGACTACCGAGGACGCTCCGAAGACAGCCTTTATTACAGACTTCGGCATTTTCGCTTATAAGAAGATGCCCTTTGGACTTAAAAATGCTGGAGCTACATATCAAAGGATGGTTGACAAAATATTTGAACTTCACATCGGTCAGATTGTTGAAGTATATGTCGACGACATCGTTGTCAAAAGCAAAAAAGTCAACACTACCTTAAACGACCTCCAGGTCATCTTCAAATTGCTCCGCGAGGTAAACCTGAAGTTAAACCCCGGAAAATGTACTTTCATGGTCCAGTCCGGAAAATTCCTAGGGTGTTGGGTTTCCCGCGAAGGATTAAAAGCTAATCCAGCAAAAGTTAAAGTCGTCCAGGAGATGCAAGCGCCGAAGTCAATACGCGATGTACATCGGTTGACGGGCTGCTTGGCCGCGTTAAGCAGATTCTTATCTAAAGCAGCCGAGAAGCAACTCCCATTCTTCAAAGTCTTGAAAAAAGCCCCGAGCTTCGAGTGGAATGACGAGCACAAGTCAGCCTTCGAGAGTTTGAAAAAATACCTCGACAACTTGCCCACTTTATCCGTCCCAAACGAAGACGAGGTTCTTTCCCTATACCTCGCCGCTTCAGACGAATCAATAAGTGCAGTCTTAGTTCGAGAAGGACCTCGGCAATTACCGATATACTTCATAAGCCGAGCTCTAAAAGGACCAGAAACGAGGTACCAACCTCTGGAGAAGGTCGCACTTGCCCTGGTAAATGCTGCAAGACGACTTCGACCATATTTTCATGCTCACCCGATACAAGTCTTGACCGACCTACCACTTCGGCAAGTGCTTACGAAGCCTGAAGCTTCGGGGCGAATCGCCAAGTGGGCGGTCGAACTTGGTGAGCACACCATCTCCTTCGCACCTCGGCAAGCTATCAAGGGGCAAGCGTTGGCGGATTTCCTGGTGGAAACAGTATTCACCGAGCCTCCGAAGCCTACCAAATCTGCCGAGGAGAATATCAAAGAGGAAATGCCGAAGACACCCCCCATAGATTGTTGGAAAGTCTATGTCGATGGAGCGTCGGGCAAAAAGGGAAGCGGAGCTGGAGTTTTATTCATCAGTTCGGAAGGGAAACAAATCCCTTATGCTTTGCGGTTAAGCTTCCCAACCACCAATAACGAAGTGGAATACGAAGCCCTAATAGCTGGACTTCGCCTCGCGCAAAACCTTCAGATACAGGCCATCCAAGTCTACAGTGACTCCCAGGTCATAGTGAGCCACGTCCTCGGAAAATATGAAGCACGAGATGAAAGGATGAAGAAGTATCTCCACAAGGTTAGAACTTTACAAGAAAGCTTCTCATACTTCGAATTGATACGAATCCCGAGAGATGAAAACGACCGAGCTGATGCATTAAGCAAGCTCGCGTCGTCATCCACAGCCTCTCCGGTAGAAGAAGTCACGACCCGAAGTATAGACGAAGCCGAAGTGAACGCAATAATCGATGACGAGCCGAGCTGGATGACACCACTTCAGGATTATTTAGAAAGAGGCGAACTCCCTGATGATAAAATTGGAGCTCGGAAGCTTCAGAACAAATCAGTCAAATATGTCCTAGATCGGGGAGTATTATACAAAAAATCCTATCTTCAACCTCTTCTAAGATGTGCAGGACCCAATCAGGCGGACTACATCTTACGCGAAGTGCATGAAGGATCCTGTGGCAGTCATGTCGGAGCTCGGACTTTAACCAGAAAGATTATGAGATGGGGATACTACTGGCCGACCATGCTACGAGACGCAGTCGACCTCATCAAAAGATGTCCGAAGTGCCAAATTCATGCGACAATAACGAGGGTACCTCAAACCGAGCTGACCACCATGCAAAGCCCCTGGCCCTTCATGCAGTGGGGAATAGACATCGTCGGTCCCTTTGAGCAAGCCCCCGGCCAACTACGATTCCTAATAGTCGCCATCGACTATTTTACGAAGTGGGTAGAGGCCGAGCCTCTTGCAAAAATTACGAGCAAAAAGGCCCTCAACTTCGTTTGGAAGAGTATAGTTTGTCGCTTCGGTATACCTCACATTCTCGTCTCGGACAATGGGACTCAATTTACGGATAAGGCATTCAAGGAATGGTGTGACGAGCTCAATATCCAGCAAAAATTCACCTCGGTAGCACACCCTCAGGCGAATGGTCAGACTGAAGTCACAAACCGGACAATAGTCAAAGGTTTAAAGACTCGTCTCGATAAAGCCAAAGGAGATTGGGCTGAAAACTTACCCCAAGTCCTATGGTCCTACCGAACTACACCTCGGACATCCAATGGAGAAACACCATACAGCCTCGTCTACGGAACCGAGGCAGTAATCCCAGTGGAGATCGGCCTACCGAGCCCCCGAACTATAAACTTCACGACTGATGCCAATGAAGAAGGCCTCCGAACTAATTTGGATTTGTTGGAGGAAAAACGAGAACGAGCCTACATACTAGAAGCTCGGTACAAACAACAAGTAGCTCGGTATTACAACAATCGAGTGAAACATCGACAGTTTCAAATAGGCGACCTCGTTCTCAGGAATAATGAAGTTAGCAAGTCAAAGAAGCTCGGTAAACTTGAAGCCACCTGGGAAGGTCCGTATCAAATCCAAGATGTCCTCGGCAAAGGCTCATACAAGCTCGTCCACTTATCTGGGGAGCCAATACCCCGAACTTGGCATATTTCTCATTTAAAGAAATATTATTTGTAATTTATGTAGTTTGTATTTATTTAAGTTCTTTTATGAAGCATTTTTTATGTACATACTACGTTAGATCCAAGTCAAGCTAAAACTCCAAATTGAGAGTAGCAGTCAACCGCGCGAGGAGACCACTCCTATCGATTACATCGACAAACAAGGGACTTCAAAGCCAAAACTTCGACTTCGAACGAAGCGGCAAAGTCAAGCGCGCGTGAAGAGACCACTTGATTAAATCGACAAACAAAGAACTTCAAAGCCTAAACTTCGTCCCTAACCGAAGTGGCTACCCGAAGTCTCAAAACTTCGCCTTCAACCACCTGAAGTCTCCAAACTTCGCCTTCAGACGAAGTAAAACTTCGGTGTCGAACGAAGCTGTTACGAAGTACGAGCCAGTCATCACAAATCGAAGCAAACTTGATTACACAAATTAAGTAGAGCAGTAGAGAAATAATGACAAGTTGTATTTTATTTCATAAAGTACATATTACAATCAGCTTGGAGGATCTGAGCCCGGAGACCTACTACTATAACTAAGGTATTTCTCCACGAAGCCCATACCCGAGCTAGAGCTGGCGCCGCCATGACCGAGCACCGAATCCAAAAAAGCCATCCCCTCACCACGGCCAAAACCACCTCGGCCTCGACCTGAAGGTGCAGATTGACCTCGGCTTTGAGACACAGCTCGACCTCGGCTTGAAGGCACAGCCCGACCTCGACCGCCTGAAGCACGCCGCCCTCCACCTCGGGACATGATGGCAAGAGTCTCTTCTCGAGTTCGACCCAAAGTGAGGGGGGCGCCAGCCGAACTTCTTTCCAACTGACCCGAAGAGGAAGCCTCGAGTGAAGTCTTCTTAGACTCGATCCACCTCTTCAGCTTCGGGTTCCTCTTCTGAACAATTTTATACATGGATCCGAGCTTGAGGAGCGCCTCTTCCTGCTCGCGAACTTGCCAGGAGTCATCGCCGTACCTTTCTCGGTACTCCCTCGCTCGAGCTCGGACCTCCTTTATTTGTGTAGAGACCTCGTATATGGTTAGGCCACCGCTTCTATGTATACGTTCTTCATACTCTTCGTGCTCCTCGCCTATGGCCTTAAAAGTCTGCAGATCGTCCTTGACGTTCTGGAACTTGTCTTCCAGCTCCAGAAACTTCGCATGCTCTTCGTCAAGCTTCTCCTGAGCTGACCTAAGCTTCGCCTCGAGCTCGGTCTCGATGTTGGTAGCTCGGCTTTTCCAACACGCGACCTCGACCTCGGCAGCCTCGGCAGCACGACGAAGCTCGCTTATTTGTTGTTCAAAATGCGAAGTATTGGAGAAGTCAAAGGCAGGCTACAGCAGCAAAAAATTAAACAGTTCAGCACAAAGCGCAGTTCGACAACATATACTTTATATATACATGTGGAAAAAGCGCCGCCCTAGCGGCGACGTGATACAAAC
>JAPKLX010000023.1:50719-96228 GCA_026898415.1 Leonotis leonurus
GTTACTTCTACCTCGGCTACAGCCAGAGAGTTACTTCTACCTCGGCTTCAGCCAGAGCTTCACTTCGACTTCGGCAACTACAAGATCTCCACTTCGGTGCCACATCTTCACTTCGTCCGAAACACACCCGCCTCGTCAAGATCTCCACCTCGGTGCCGATCTTCTCTTGAGGGGGGGGATGTGATAGGATATGGCCCATCAATAAGGCCCAATGCCCAGAAGCAGCTCGGCGGCCCAACACCTCGGCCCATCAAGAGCAGCTCGGCTGGCCCAATAGCACGGCCCACTTACTATAAATAGCCATAAACCGACTCTCTCATCTATAAATACTAGATGATAGTTAAATTAGAGGGGGACAGAATCACTTTCTGTAATCTATACATCAGCTCTCATCTAATTCATAATAAACAAACTCCCTTCTCCGTGGACGTAGACTTCATTAAAAGTCGAACCACGTAAACCTCGTATCGTTTACTTTCAAATCATTGTGCAAATCTCACTTCGAGAATCGGCGATCGATCATCCATCGTGGAAGAATATATGGGAAAAGAAAATATTTAATAACAAAATTAGATGTTTTAGCTTCCATTTACCAAGAAGTGCACTTGAAGGTGGAATTCATGCATATATGCATAAATGAGTATCATCATTTCTTCTGATTTTTCTTTATTGTTGGCCAAGAAAAAAAAGAGAAGTGGGAAAAGGGGATGACTTTAATTTTCCATTTTGTATAATGTTGCATCAACAAGAGAAATTAGGCAAGGATAAATCCTTTCCTTTAATCTCTCAAGAATGATCGGAAAAATAAACTTCATCCATTATTTTAGATAATCTATAACCGATGGTTACAAATAATCGATAACCGTAATTTTTAGGTAGTATTTTTTTTTTTTTATAATTTTTAGGTGTCGAATATATGAAATTTAAGATTTTTGTGAAGATTTTGTGATTTTGTGAATAACCGTGATGTTGTGTAGGCAGAGGGAAAAAATCTATCATGTCAATATATATTTTTAGGCGTCGAATAACCGTAATGTTTGTGAAAAATCTAAAAAAGCAAAGCGTGGAGAGCTAGAGATGGACACCCCTATTACACATCTTCAGCTCTCACGTCCACTTTTTAGAAGTTTTTATCAAATGTTAAGACATCTTGGAATTCTTAAACTAATGAGGCGTTAGACCCACAATCGCTATAAATAACTGAGCTAGCTACTCCTGAGATGTTTCTGACTTCATTCCAAAATAGTTTGTTCATAATTCAGTTCAAAACTAAATGAGCCGAGCTTAAATGTTACAATACTCTACTTGGTATGTTCGCAAACTAATTGAGTTCAAGCTACTCACGAGCCTATCAATCGATATGTTAGGCTGTTAGTGCACTTCTTAGTCGAGCTCATAGCAAACAAATTAATTGAATTGTTCACGAGCTTGAAGTAAAAAATTTATAGTAAAAATGACAAGCTACATCACAAAAATGAGCCAAGCATGAGCTCGAACTTGATTTATCACGTGGTTAAAATAAACTTCAACTATTGGCAAATCGAGCTTAAGTTCAAGTTTGATAACAATATAATCAAAATGAATCATGCTCGAGCCGAACTCAAGTTTGTTGATTACTAGAGCCAAAAGTTCAATCATGAAGAACAAACACGGGCACACAAGTATGTAAACGAGCCGAGCTCAAGCAGGCTCATATTCAGCCCACCTCGGCTCGTATACAGCCCTAAATGTAATTTAGTACTACAATTAAGATAAGTCTGGAGCAAAGGAGAAGAAGCATTGCAAGCTGAAACATCATAACTCATAAGTAATATATTCAAGCCAAACTGAGATCATATATTGGATAGTGATATAGTACACACAAGGCATTCATTTTGTAATAAAAGAAAATGAAGTAAAATTGGCAATCACAAGTACGTCGATCAACCCTTTTCTTCTGTAATTCTTGTTGTCTGCAACAAGATAAACACATCACTCAATCTTAAAAGAATAGAACAATTCTCATATCATGTCATATTTTTTCATACATATATGTGTAAATTTTTGAAAAGATGCCAGCTCTATGCACAAATCTGGCAATAAAACAAAATAATAGTTTCACCATGAAGTTGTGTGCCTTTTTAAACATTGGTTTACTCAATAGGCATAGCATGGCAAGCTATTTTCTAAACTCTCAATTCTCCCCAACAACATATTGAACTTGAACATATATTCATTCTCTTGTCATTATCAAAAACTTACATTTATTTCCCGGGAGATGCAAACTTTAACCGATCTTTTTGTCGGTTCATAATTCGATCCTTGGGAGATGATGTCTTTGATGTGCCTGCTTGGCGCATGAGTTCTGTAGTAATGTAGTAGAGCACAACGGGTCAGTGGCATGATCAATGTGATATAATGCAAGCCGTGGCAAATAGTACAACACAAATGCAATGCTTTCAACTGTAACTTTTTCGAAATTAAAAGGCTAAAAGAGTAATTTGAGTACTATGAAGAGCTGCTTTAAGTAATAATGGAGCAGGTGATATAGATCTTCAGTCGAATTCTACCTCAAGATTATATCACATGTATTAGGCACATAACAACTTAATTACTATGATTACTATCAACTGCAAGCAATAATTCATGACACTGAGAAAAGCTTATGTCATTTTGACTTCAGTTGCTATATCAACTCAGGAAGTGGCTATATCCAACAATTAGAAAACTGTGGTGAAGAAGAAAATGCATCTCATTCTGTTATGCAGGAAGGTAATCAGAACATGCCTCGGGTTCTCTCAAGCTCTTCATCAAGTTCTTCTTTCCATTTCCTTTGTATATCACTGAACCTAGAGCTACACGAAGACATTGCTCCATAGTATCAAAACTAGAACGAGCTGAAAAGAGAAATTGCAAATAATATGCAAGAGTATATTGTATACCTTGGAGTAAGTGGCTCAGCTTGATAATCAAAAGGCAGCTCTTTAATACCCTGGGAAGCTCGAAAATTTACGTCAACGCCAATATTTGATGCACGTCTGGAGAAATTCCGAGGACTGGAATTGTACTCAACATGAAGGGCAGTAGAAAATCTCCTACTAGCCATCTTGTTAGGTGATCTGCTTTTAGGAGGTAGATTGCAGATACTCGAAACATTTTCCTTGTTGCCAATACCTCCCACAGGACTTGGAGGACTAGCAACATTTAAGGAATTGTAGAACGCGTAAAGAGGTGTTTGCAGCTTCTTCAGTTCCAAAGCCTATACATACAGTAGAAGTTCAAATAAGAATCTGATAATATTGCAAATTTGGAATTTGTAACACAGTTTAATATTTTCTCCTGACAAGCCTGAGATGTAAGAGTCAGTTTATCAATAGATACCTTTTCATCTAGGAAAGCTCTGATCTTTGCTTCAGTCAATTCATCCTCATCTTCAGAAGCAGACTGCCCTCTTGGAAATGTAAAGCCACAGTCCACCTCAACAGAGCCCAAAGATCTGCTTCCAGGTTCAACAATTTGACTAGGAAGAATCTCCATTCTACTTTTAGTCAATTCAGGGCTTGCATCAAAATTGCAGGTCCAATCATCATTGGGTTCACACATTGGATTAAAACTCTGTCAGAAGAAAACAAGGCAGAACATCAATTGTGCATCGTCCATGCATAGAAAAATTAACCACATTTTGGAGAATATATAGAATTATGGATTATCTTAGAGCCTACTTCTTAACCTGATTACAATCACTAGAAATAAGACTATCTCTGAATTTCGTGGATGTGCCAAATGCAAGATCATCATTGTCATCAGTTCGACACATATCATTGTCATCAATTCGACACAAATCATCATCAAAATTGTCAGGTTGCCAAAGCGATCCTCCAGAGAACTGCTCAGGATTAACGGTTGAGCAACTGGCACTGCTAAATTCGCCAACGTCTCTCAGACCATTGCAAGACCTCCTTGCATCTAGGTTCATTCTGCAGCATGAATACAGCCCAAGTTTTAAAATTGATTGAGAAACATTGATTCAAGAAATTACAAGAAGATGCATCAGAAATTATCCAAAAAACACATACGACTTTTTAATTTCAGTCCCGTTGGGTGCTGCAATCCGTTTTCCAGAACTATCCTGTTGATCCAGAATGCTTAATTTATTATATAGAATATATTAAAACGGGGGCAATACATAGCAGAAGAAGCATTTGCTAACCAGAACTGAAGAGCGAAGAACAAGATGGGAGTCCCGGCTCTTTCCAGTTACAAATGGATGCTGAAAATTACAGGCAAACAACAGTATCATACTGAGGATCCAGGCCAGAACTTAACCATGGAGTTATCACTAAAGCTCAAAAAGTTATCGTGCATTTTCCAGGGGCAATATTCATACAGGAAGCAAAGATGATTAACTTCAGGATTCTTAATCTTTATCTACTACCTTTAACAACTCTGATGCAGTCGCCCTCAGGTCTGGCTCCCTTCAAATATTCATGAAATCAAATATGAAGAGTCAGGTAAAGGGGAACGATAGAATAAGATGATATAATGATTAATTTGATTTTCCTTCATTGCCAATTTACTACGGCCAGGAAATGAATATATACAATAATAAATGCAGGAGACATACTTTTGTAAACATTTTAATAAGAAATCCTTTGCTTCGGCAGAAAGATGATCGGGTATTGGTGGATGAGATTTAGTAGTCCCTACATAAAAGAGAGCAGCAACCTGAAATAAAAACAACAGTTAGTATCTGAAACAAAAGAAATAGTAGATTGGAATTTAATAATTCCACGTTTTATAGAAAATAAACAGGCACCTCCTGATACTGTTGGCTCCAAGGAGCCTTTCCTGTGGCCATTTCAATAACTGTGCATCCAACACTCCATATATCAGCCGAGCTGCATGGTTTTATCCAGAGAGAAGAGCTTAGCTAGACATCAAGTGGTAAAATTACAAAATCTACATGACCAAAGAAAAAAAATAATATTTCTTGGATACGAAAGGTGCTCTGAGACAGGCAACACATTCTCATGCATAGGAAAATGACCATTTTTGTTGGTACAAGAACGGGTTTGATACAATATCTGCTAAGGTAAAGGAATTTTCTAGAAATCTTTTATCCCGGAAATAGCTTCATTCTGGAATTTTATTCAAATTAGCCTCATCTACTTGTTGGCGGTTATGATAGTTCTCTAATGAAGGAAAAATGAAATAATAAAGAGCAGTCAAGTAACAGCAACAGAGCTATATTTTCAACTCACTAGCTGTGACCACTCTGTACAATGACTTCAGGAGCCATCCAATATGGAGTACCCTTCATTGATTTGGCGCCAGTTATTGTGGCCTGCAACAGCAATCAATTGCTAGTTTGATACAGTTTCTAGTAACTTGAAATTAAAGGAAATTCGTAAAGAAAAGGAATACCAATGCTTCAACTTTCTTGGATGCTCCAAAATCAGCAAGTTTAATGCATCCCTTGTTGTCAACGAGAATATTTGCTCCCTAATGAAGTTGAAGTTTTATAATTAAGAGTTAAAAATGTATAATATTTCGTGCAAAGACGTGCCCAAGAATTACGAGGACATTTACCTTGATATCCCTGTGCATGATTTTATTTTTGTGCAGGTACTCTAATCCTACCAACAATTGTTTCGTGTACATTCTGATAACCTGAATGCACAATGAAAGTAGATGTTAAAAGACTGGACATAATTATGAAGTTCCACGACTGCTTTAAGTTGCTAGTTACTTATCATGGTATACATCATAAAAGCCCATTTGCTAAATAAAGAGGCCAATATATGTTCAATATATTTAATAAAATTTCTAGATATTATTTTAGTTGAAAATTCAGTGTTGACTAATTTAAGAACACTGATGCTGATACCCAGAAAGTGATTCAACTAATATCTCAGCCTTTCAACATATTTTATAATTCTATGTGGAGATATTGAATCACTTACAGATTCCGGGAAAGACCCAAATTTTCCCAAGAGAGATGCAATGGATCCACCAGGCACGAATTCAAGTAAGATATTAAGCGAATCCTCCTCTCTAGCAGTTCCCAAGTATCTCTGAGCAAAAAATCAAAATGCACTAAGATCTAAGATTAAGCACCACCCACTGAATCAATTAAAATGCTTAAGATGTGTCGTCTCACCACAATGTTTGGATGTGAAAGATTTTTCAATAGATTGACTTCCTTCTCAAGCTCCCCTATGTATTCCTAACAAATTCATTAGACAGATGATCCATCAAACTTCACTCTTCCAATCAAATTAGAATAGAATCACTACAAAACAGAACTGAACAACACTAATGATCAGCTCATAACAGCAACATTACTTGCGTTTTCTTTGAAGCGCTATTTGCCGCAATTGAAACCTGCAATCGCGGAGATATAAAAACGCGATAAGCGACTCTAATCAACACATTAGTATCTCAGTAAGAAACAAAAAGTCACCGAAATGTGAAGGGTCGACGAAATCAAACCTCTTTCACAGCGAGCAGCTCGCCGGAATCGAGATTCATCCCCATGTGAACCCTCCCGAACGCGCCGCACCCAATCAATTCCCCCTTCCTCCACCGGATCGGCGGCGGCGCACCGACCTCCTTCTTCTTCCTCCTCGATTCATCCTCCTTCACAGTTCTCGGTGTGAGCAACCTCTCGTCTCTACCCCTAGCTACCGGCGGCTCGTCTTCCGTCGATCCTTCCATCGGCGGCAGTTGCTCCTCCTCCATCCACGCCTCCGCTCTCGCGTTCCTCCTAGGTGGCGTCGCAATTGGCGGCAGGGCATGAACTGGAGGCTTAGCGAATATTCCGATTCGAGATTTTCGGATGCTCGAACCCAATTTCTCGACGAATCCACCAAAACCGGGTGATTCTTCACCGGATGGTTTGAAAACCAGAGATCGGCGAACCGAGCCTATGAAATCTTGCATCGCCGGAGAGATACGGATTGAGGAGAGAGAAAGCCAATGATAGTACAGTAGTGAGAGAAATATATTTAGGGCTTATTTATGAGTTTCAGTTCATTTCAGTGAAGAAAGTGGAGACAGAGGAGGGAAAAATAAGGTTTGAAAAATAAAATAATTGAAGAAGATGGTGTGCTAAATATCACCTATATCCCTATAGTTTCAGTAAATTCTTTTTTGACCCAAATACTTTTGAAAATATTTGACGAAGGAGCCGTTACGAAATTATCTGCATTTTGTGAACGTAATCATACGATCTATCATTAGAATCTTAGATTCTCTTTTGACTATATTCTTTATGAGTTTTCCTTAAAAAGGAAAATATTCTTTATGGGTTTAGGCCCAAATGTCTATGAATTAAAAGCCCACAAAAAACATTTCACAAGCCCAAACGTCATATTCTTTTTTCCATTGGCAAACAAACCCCTTAAATTCTTTGAACATTTCACTGACTATTTTCAGATTTTTTTGGATAAAAAGCCATATCTAGAATTACATATTTATTATTAAGAGGTTTTGGGAAACATCATAAGATAAAACTACATTTAAGGAAAAAATATCCTTAAGTTGGGATAAGAATGGCGAACACAAAAACAATGCAAATGATCTTAAATTTGAAGCACCAAATTGGAGATAGGATGGTATAACAAAATGTATTTTTTTTTATTCTTTTTAATCAAATAATCTAGTTTTCTTAGACATTATTTTTTAACTTTTGTCGTCCATTAAATTTCAGCATAACACCCTTCGCCACAAGTCGGAGTACGAATATATAGTTTATCATGTCATTCCAGTCAGTCAAAAATTAGTCGTGTTAAACCGCGGATTACCTCGCCGATCATTGCTTCATATAATTTTGTGATTTTATACGAGTTACTCCCTTCGTCCGTCAAAGTGTTTAACGAGTTTCCTTTTCAGGCAGTCCACGAAAGTGTTTAACACTAAAACTTTCTATTTATAGTCACTTTTTTATACACACAATCCAATTAAAAATTATAAATCATGTGGGACCCAAATTCCACTAACTCTATTTTTCTACATACATCTCCACACATTACGCTACTTTCACACTCCACTCATTACACTTCTTACACACTCTACACAAAGTCAACAAGTTTTATTAAAACTCGTGTAAGTCAAACCGTTACACACTTTTCGGGACGGAGGAAGTAGTATTTATATTAAGACACTCGAACTAAAAATTATTCGTCCGGCCCTAATCACATCACATCGAACCCGGCTTGCATGTGACATGAACTCAATACAATAATTTGTTTTTATCTTGTTTGGACAAGACCAGACTTGACGCTTATTTATTAATTTTGCCTAAAATTATTGGTCATATTATTTTTAATTAAAAAAAAAAGAACCGGATATACCTAATTGCACTAAATTAAAGAGTTGAAGCCGACAGCAAAAACATGATATATGTGCATGAAGGGCTGATCCCATTTTGGTCAACTGTGACAGTGACTTATTGTTTTGCTGAAAAATAAAAGTTACCAACTATATATGTGGTGATTCAAGAAAATGAATGACACTGAAAAATCGGTGGACGCAATTGAACTGAATTTGGATAATGTTGACCTCAATAAATTTAATTATGTCCTCACCTTCTATGATCTCTCTCCACCAGTACCTTCTACCTTCAGACTAAAAGTAGTTACTTAAAATCATACTCCCCATCTCATGAAAAATAGCAACCAAAAAAAGAGAAAAGAAAACCCCTGTTACTTTTTTCAATAACCCAGATATGTGCCATATATTTGTCTACTTCTTCTCGGTTTTCGTTCAATTAGTTGTCTCTATAAGAGACATGGATGATGTTGTATACTTATTCAGTGGGGATACTTTTGACCCTAGAAGAGTATTTACTTTTTCAAGAATGTCCCACTACTTTGGAAAGAGTTCTGGTGCTGGGGATTACACTCAAGAGGTAAGTGTTAGTTACATAATACAGCTACTTACATTCATATGATCAGATAGTGCAATGGTTCAATAATGCCACTTGTTTGTGTTTAATTTTCTAGTTTTGAAGTTTTTAGGTTTGAGCTAAACAGTGTTTGTTTGTTCAAAAGAACATTTGTGTGCAACTGCAAATACCCGTTTTTTATACTAGTACTAGTATGTGGTTACTATTATACTGAATGAATAGTTAAAACAAAAATGTATAGTAAATGTAGGTGTTTTGGTGTGGTAGTAGTAAGATTGATGTTTAAAACTATAGATCTCGTTTTGACTAAATTTTTTATAATTATATTAGTTAAGATTGTAATTCCTCCTTTTTGATAGGTACATCTTTTATTCAAAATGTGGCAAGTTGAGTAAGATGATTTTTTGAGAATAGAAAAAGTTGAGCTCAGAATACATTAATAGTCTATGTACAGATTAATAGTTTGGTACACTTTAATGTAATCTATAAAAAAAAAAGTTACTAATAATTTGAGAATTAAATTATAATTTGTTTATTATAGAATTAGTACTATATTCAATATATTAATAACAATAATTTTTAATATTTAATAATAAAAATAAAGTATGTCAAAATAAACAAGATTAAGTTAATACAAGACTACTGGTGCTAGTATTAAATACTCTTATTAGGCCATATTTGAAAACGTGAGATAATAGTATAATTATTATTTAAATTTATTTTTTTATTCACCTTTTTCATGTAAATTATAAATTTATTATTATTTTTCTCGTAATCTACCGTAAATTTATACATAAAACAGATTTATACATAGAACAGAACAGTAAGCTAAATTAAATTAGAAAAATGGAAGCATTAATAGTAGGTGAGAGTAGAGTAGGCAAAATAGACGGCAAAAAGGCCCATACTGTACTTTCCAAATCCCAATAAGATTTGTTACTCGATACTTCAGCTCTGGAATCCGATCACAACACCAACAAATCACCATTTCTCTCCTTCTCCGCCGCCACCAACGGGACACTCGAGGTTTGTTCTCATCTCAATCTTCGAATAATTTTTGCTCGCTGATCTGAATTTCTAAACATCGGCGCTGTATCGTTTGCTGCTAAATTTAAGATTTTCCAGTGATTTGATATCTTCAGTGTTTGCTGTTTTTTTTTTTTGTGAAGATTTCAGAAGGTAGGGATTAATTTATGGCGCTCGATATGGAGTCGTTTGCGGAGGCGACATCGGGTGCGATAGGGGCACTGGTCAGCACCACCGTTTTTTATCCGCTCGACACCTGCAAAACTAGGTACCAAGCTGAGAATCGAGCCCATCACAACCAAAGATACAGGTTTCTGCTCTTTTCTGTATCTTGTTAATTCGCACTTTGTGTGTGCTCATGTTTGACTTGGTTTTTGAGTTTTTCTTCTAACTTTTCTGGATCATTCTGGTTGGTGCAATCTTCTGCACGGTTTATTGACAATAACATTTCCGCTTTAGGTTTCAACTGTCCGATTTCATTTCGTCCATGCCCTGTAGGAACTATCGTAGTACAACTGCTATGGAAGATTAATTGGTATACGTGGCGTACATATTGAAATCTTAAGTTAGATTCTTGTTGTGTCCGCCAGAGTTGGAAGCTAAACAGAAAAAAATATGGATGGAGCCATGGAGATTAAGGACACAAAAAAAGCATATAATCCTAGTTTATTCTTAATCAATAGTTTCCGTGGAAAAGGAATAGCTTGACTACGTTAAGAAATAGATGTAACAGTTATGAACTTGGTTAGATGATTTTGTTTTCAAACTATTTTGTTAATTTTACTAGGGTACTACCTCAAACCAACAACAAATACTAAATTAAAGATACTTATTAAGCCAATAAAGCAGAAAATAAAAACTCTTTTAAGTTTATGTTATGCATAACTAATAAATATATACTTAAAGAGTATAACCTTGCCTAAAAGAATGGTAAAGGCAGAATCTGCTCATGACAATTAGAATAGCTTGTTGGAGTAAATGCACTAATTCATCCAAGAAGATATATTGTGTGATTTAAGTGATGTTAAACATGAAATATTACTCCCAAGGAATTTTTTGTCCAACATTTGGCTCATGAGACTTCAGTTGCAAAGTATTCTCGGTGATGACCAGTAAATACATGGCAAGAACATGTATGAGCTTCTGATGCGTAGTACTTAATCTCCAGTATTTCACATTCTTGATGTCCTTTGCCTCATCTTTTTCTGATATTAACACATGCTCATGCACAGACATACACACACATATGTAACTATTACGAGCACAGTCTCTGATAATCCCTTGAAGATGCATTCTTAGCTTATATAATTAAACTCATACAAGAAATGCCGTATTTGCATCTCTATTTGTTATTTGCAGATTTGCATCTTTTATTGTGTTTTCTAAACACACCTTTTGCCAGAAGTACATGCTTAGGTGCATGAAAATAATGGCCATTTGTGTTATCTTGTATGGCCAATATCTTACAGAGCAGCGTGACATAATAACTATTTAGATGATGCATATAATGTCAGACTCCAAAAAGGTAATGTGAATTGTTTGTCCTGGAATAACAGGAATATTTCAGATGTTCTGTGGGAAGCAATATCCAAAGGTCAAGTTCTGTCATTGTACCAGGGTCTGGGAACGAAGAACTTGCAGTCATTCATATCACAGTTTATCTACTTCTATGGATATAGCTTTTTCAAGAGGCTGTACTTAAGAGAAAGCAACTCTAAATCCATAGGCACTGCTGCTAACTTATTAATTGCTGCTGCTGCTGGTACATGCACAGCCATAGCAACACAGGCAAGTCACAGCTTCATTTTTATGTTTTATAATGATCTCTTTGTTACATCTTGAGTAGGTTATATAGACTGTAAGCTTCTACTAAACAATTGTTTTTTCATGAAGCTTATGTCTTAATTGTAGAAGCAATGCAAGGCTGAGAAGCCTTGTTTCACTGAACATTCCTTATTCCAACTCTAAGTGTGACCCTGCTATTTGAGGATCATTATGTACTTATGTTAACAACACCTGTCTGAATTATGTAGCCTGTCTCAACGTCCTGATTTTAGTTTTGCAGCCTCTTGATACAGCATCTTCAAGAATGCAAACAAGTGATTTTGGAAAATCGAAAGGCTTGTGGCAGTCCCTCTCGGAGGGCACTTTCAGTGATGCATTTGACGGTCTTGGAATTTCTCTTCTACTTACTGCAAATCCATCTATACAGGTGTCTATATTTTCTCTTTGAACTCTATGATTTTGTAAACATTTTCAGACAGGTCAAACAAATTCTTACGCTATTTCTATGCAGTATACAGTTTTTGATCAGCTAAAGAATAGGCTGTTAAAGAGTAACATTAGGAAAAAAGAAGATGAGGTGTCATCTCCAGAAGCACTTTCTGCTTTCTCAGCTTTTGTTCTAGGTGCAGTCTCAAAGTGTATTGCTACCTGTTTAACCTATCCAGCTATAAGGTAAAATATTTATCTTCATTTCTTGTAATATATGAAGCAAACTCTTTTTAACCTTTTCCTTTGGGATCGCATTCATGAGCACTAATGCGAGGACCTCCAGTTGTATAGAATTTTGTTCTTTTTAATTTATGATTCTCTACGAACATGGTCCTCATTTGGATAGAGTACAGGTGTAAAGTAATGATTCAGTCAGCAAAATCAGATGAAAGTGAAGATGGTAAGCCCCAATTACGACCCCGTAAAACCATCTCTGGAACAGTTTCGTCTATTTGGGAAAAAGAAGGCATATTCGGCTTCTTCAAAGGGTTGCAGGCACAAATGCTGAAAACAGTCTTAACCTCAGCACTGCTTTTGATGATAAAGGAGAAAATTACGAAGACCACATGGGTCCTAATGATTGCACTAAGGAGGTTTATGGTGACAAGACCCAACTTAAAGAGCTCTTGAAGAATATTGGTCAATCAGTGATATGTTCACCTTGGTAAGTACAATAATTGTGAACCAAATGAGACTTCTAGGGTCTATAATATAGCGAATATTGTTGATTGTAATAGATTGAAAATGTCCCAATACTCAACCTTGACATGCGAGTTTATCCTGGTTGATTGTATCATGATGACAGAATCCCATTTGAATAAGATTTAGAAAACACTTATATAAATGATCGGTGGTCATGAAATTGTGATAATTTCCTTCAGCCTATTTCCAATCACCACAGACCATGATGGCCTGGCTTTACTTTTGATAAATGATATAGTATGGATTTATGACTCATGATACTGAAAATAATCTTAAGAATAACAAGACTCAGATATATTAGGCATGATGTACCACTTTTCTGGGCCATAGACCACTTGAATGACATATTTCGCTATTATCTAGTGCTTGGTAATGCTCTCCCTCAGCAAGTCTGCACGAAGGATCGCAAATCTTTCATCCTATTATTAGTAAATTGACCCGGCCTTAAGTTGCCACCTGATATTCGTCGCCAATATGCTTAGTTTTATTTGCGTTCAATCTCGGAGATTGTTCCTGAAGAATGTCTTCTGCATCTGTTGTTTGGAAATGTATGAAGAAGGATTAGATTCATTTGTTTGAATATTTCACCAATATTAGTTATTAAGTGGAGTTTTATAGATTTAGTCATAGATTCTCTTTTTCAGTGCGTACTAAGAGTTATCGAGATATTGTCTTGAATGAAAAACTGTTGATCTGTGTATAGTTAGATGCATTACATATACTGGTTTTCTATTGTCTCAAGTAAGCTAGGAATATGAACTAAGTTTAGTGATTCTATTATTGCTTCTGGTGTGGATACACTGCAGAAACTTATGAGGAAATACAGTAGCAATGAAATTGATCTCCATGAATCATTAGTTTAAACTAACATGAAAAGGCATATGAGTAGAATTAAGAAAGGGCATGTAGTGATACCGGTAAGGGTGGACTCCCCATAGGCAGGAGGAGGAGCCCCATTGGTGGGAGCTGGAGGCACATTGCTGCCACCACCTTTCATGTTGGTGAGGACCACGATCATCCAGTTATCTTCAGAAGCAACCCCGATGGTGGAGAACAAGATAGAGTGGAGGTAAGTTGTGAAGTTTGATACGAAATTGGTGGGCAAAAGCTCCGGTAGCTGGTCAGGGACACACGCAGATAAGATCTGGCCGTTTACTGTTTTATTGAGAAGGCATTTTGTTAGAATGGCAGAGTAGTTGGGAAAGTCCGATAGGGTTGTGACTTTGGAATATGTAGTGGTGGGGCAGAGTCGGTTATTGTAAGTGTCTGCGATTTCGTTGGCAATGCAGTCCACACCGATGGGCGTGGTTAGGACCGGGAGGTTTAAGGTTCTTCTGTACTGGTTGATCCCTTGTATGAGCTCATCTTCCTCTGCTTAGCAAAGAAATTAAGGATGAGATGTTAAAGAGCATAATATCTTGAGAGAAGGATTTCTTTATAAGTATATCTTAACATATGCAATCATCAATTAACAACAGAAGTGCAGTAGAAGTGCATACTATGATTTCCCAATACTTGCAAATCCAACTTACCATCACATTTGCTTAGTAGAATGGAGTGAGAAAGTAGAGAGACAAAGAGCAAATACTGAACCAACGCCATATTAACTTCTTATATTTGGAAGAGTAGCTAGTAAGCTCAGATTTTTTCTTTGTAATAACACTTCTAAAACATTTGTGTAATATATATAGCAGAATTTTGTTCTACCAATGTGTTTGTGTGTGTAGTGTGTCATTTTCATTTGGGATCGATCGCCTTCAAAATTTGTCGTGAATTTGCAAACTAAAATTGAAGGCGTATATATATCAACTTAAAAGTAAATGTTCTTTATCAACATAAATCAATAATGATAAGATATATAAAATATTTAGAACTCTAGATAAGTTCATGGTCGAGCCGACTCCACTTCACCTGATTATTTGTTATAATTATATTAATTAAAATAAGGTTAAAAAAAATTGCAATGTTTTTGCAAGTTGAGATAGATGTTTTTTAAATAGTTGAAGATATTTATGTTTGATCTTACAAGTAATTTGACTGGACGTAAAATCTGCAGGTAATGCGTGTGTATTTTTGGAGAACTAAATTTGTTTTGTTTACCCATTATATTATCGTAATTTTTTAGTTAAAACTGTTGTATATTTTATATCATCTTTAATTTAATTACCACTAATATAAAACCCCACACTTGCAAGATATATGGATGCATGCAATCTGAGTTGACAGTAGAGCAATATTGGCCTAAAATACAGGTTGTTCGTCACTTTCAACTTTTACATAATTTTAGGAATACTTAAGCAATTTGCTTTTCAAGTTTGACTAATCAACAAATATAGCACATAGCTTCTTGAGAAATTCCTGTTTTATTACAAAAAAAAACCCTCCAAATTAGTGCAATTTATAAGATTGAACCAAAACTTTAATGCATTTTTTTTAACAAAATTTATGGATTTATTCTTTGAGAAATTTATTTGCTTACAATTTAGTGTTACGTTAATGGTTGAAAATGAGTATGCATGAATCCATGAATAAGATGCAACATTTTATATAATACTTCCTCTATTTTTAAATGTTCAAAAGCTTCACTTGATTAGGATACAATATTCTCGGTTTAGGCCTCTCATAGTCTCATTGCACGCCACTTTAACAAATTTTTAAATAAATTTTAAATTGTCTTTCACTCAATTTAAATTTGTAGGCTTTTAATTTAAATTTGTGCTTATTAATCAAACTTTATCACATTCGAAGAGGGCATCATAATTATTTTTTAGTGTTAAATTTATTAGTTAATTATTGATTATTAGAATTCATAAATTCAAAATTAAGGTATAGATGTATAATTTGACTTCATTTTATTGAAATAAATATTAGTTACTAATATATTCTAGCATAATAAAATTTAATTTTACAAATAAATAGATATATTAATAGGACACCATATCACATATCAAATATGAACATGCAAAATATAATTGTGTTTGGTATTAATCCACGTTTTAACTTTTTCATGCATTGGTGAATGATTATGTCTATGACCACCTAAATTAAACTACGAAAATGCTCAACCAACCGCGGCCGCAAATAATGTGATATATATGCTTTGTAGATAAATAATAATTTGTGATAAAATTTTATTAATTCACTTTTCAATTAAGATTTATTAATTATGATATAATTTAATATAAAATAATAAAATAAATAAATAATGAAAAATTATAGTGACTCGTATACTAATGTGGCAATGTCATATCAACTATGGACACATTAAGTTGTGCCCAACATGAGCGGTGGAGCGATCCAAGCCTAAAATTATAGTGACTCGTATATATATGCGTTTAAATAAACCTAGCTATATATCAAATACAAATTAATTCTATGATATCTAGGTTTTTCCATTTTATCTACCATATATATACATATTGTCTTATTATAAGATATATTTTCTTATTTATATTGATTCATCTTAACATGTCTACCAAATTATTCCTAATAGTTTAGGCTTGGATCGCTCCACCGCTCACGTTGGGCACAACTTAATGTGTCCATAGTTGATATGACATATATATATATATATATATATATAGGGGATGATTATAATGAAAATAGATCTGTTTGTGTTAATTAAAAATACATCTAAACCATCCATATTTTTCATCCAATGGATATAATAACAAATTTCTTGTTTGTAGGGATACAATATTTTAAATAAAATATATATCAAAATTATCTTTTAATCTGTACCATTAATTTAAATAATTTAACAGTTAAGATTTATTTTTAGTTAACTTATACAAAACCATTTTTATTTTATTATATATATATTCGCTAGTGAGAATTGTAGTATTGTGCACAAATGTAAAAGTGAATAAGTAATGCACAAACCATTTATTTTTCTAAAATTGCATATCTGACTTTGATTTTGTTGAAATTGGAGTGTATATAGACATGTAAACTGCGAGATTGGACAATGAACGTATCTCATAGATAAATATTAAAATTTAATAAATTTTTATTAAATTTTATTTTACGATTATTATTTATTGATTAGTATATAGTTTAATATTATTCAATATAAAATAATAAAAAAAATATAACAACATGTATGCTAATGTGACATTATCATATCAATTGTGAACACGTTAAATTGTGTCTATCACGGACGGTGGAACAATTCTCGATGGAAAATATATAAAAATTGATCAAGGACCACAATGAAAATAAAATCGAGCGATATTTTGGGCGGACCCTACTACTTCCTTAATGAAAATAAAGAACTTATTTAAGAAACAGCATATACCCTATATATACTCATTTCACCAATACCCTCCATAAACCTACAATTGCTACGTTTCAAATAAATATCCACATATTATTTATATAAATTTAAGTACTACTTACACATACATAACTGAAACAATTACAATTGTACTTCCTCTATCTTAATAAGTATCATTGGCACGATTATTAATGATATAGCAAAAATAAAGATCAAATATTAAAATACTCTTTTTTTGTAAAAGAAAAGATTAAAAAAAAAGTCATTAGGATAAAAAAAAATACATTTTTAAAAAACTATTTCGAATAATTTATCTCTTTATTATAATTTTTAAATTTAATTTTCGCGTGACACATGAATTCTGCGGATTTAAATTCACAAGATTCATGTTTTACTACATAAAATAATGTAACTCACAAATCTCGCGAATTCATATTCGCGAGATTTACCTGTTTGCGCGTTGTAATTTAAAACATATAAATCCCGCAAATTCAAAAGCTCATTGTGATTGAAAATTTCTTCTAATGCATAATAAGGGTCCTTTAATGCCGCTACATATTGTGATTGCTGATTTTCAACACCTTATTATATATCTCCTTTAATGGCATTTGGTTGTCTAAAACATGTTTACAAAAATGTCCAATTTTGAGGATGAACTTGTGCAAGTTCATGTTAACACTAAACCGTACAATTTATACAAGCATGACCAAAATTATTTGTGCTCGTATAGTTTCATATCATCTATGTTTTTACACGATCACGATAAATTTTAGTTGTGAGTTCATGCAATTTCAATGAGGAATATTTTTTTTGATAAGAGTGATTATTTTTTATTTATTTTTATTTGAAAATGGGTTATTTTAGAAACGGACAAAATATGTCATTTAGCATTAGCAAGTACACAACTAAATCAAACACAAACAACCCCATATTTGGAAAGCTTCCAATTTATTTTTGGCAAGTTTCACATGAAAACAAAAGAAAAATATTGGTGGATTCAATTGAATATGGATAGAGTGGCTAAGTGCACCAATGGCATGCATTCCATGTATGATGTAACCAAACCAAAGATCTCTCTCTCGTTACATTCATATACACCTGCAAATCTCACCAACACTGGACAAGGCACCCTGGAAAATGGCAGCCGCAGCCGACGGTCGTGTCACCTTGTCTGCCATGGGGCAGTTGCATCGACCCGAGAGACTTCATGCGCGAAACGGGAGGTTGGTGAAGTTCAGCAGTGGAGAGTTCATGGGGCAGAGAAGCTCCAGTCTGCAACAATTCTGCAGAGGAAGAACAACAATGCTGTTAGGAGCCATGTCTGCAGCTCACTCACAGCTGACTTGGCAGGTGAGACCAAGGTGAGTTTCTTGGTTTTCAATTAAGCAACGCGATGAGACAGTCCTCTTTACCCTCCTTCATGTAAAACCTCACGATGCATTCATGAAAAACATTATATTATAATTGAAGGAAGTGTTCCTGGGACTTGTATTGAGAAATACCATGATTTTTCATTTCATAACTGACAGTTAAGGGACCTGGAGATGGAGAAGATGGATCCGATGACTGTCACCGCCATCATTCTTGGAGGAGGAGCTGGCACTCGTCCGTTCCCACTTACAAAGCGTTGTGCAAAGCCAGCTGTGAGTACATAATTTTGCACCTCAGCAACCATAGTTAAATGCAATATCACTCATAATAAGGCATAGTTCTAAAGAAAAGACTGATAATTAACAGTACTAGTACTAATATAAGTTCGATGATGAATGATGATTCAGGTTCCAATAGGAGGAGCATATAGGCTTTCGACTTTCCAATGAGTAACTGCATCAACAGTGGGGTCAACAAAGTGTACATTCTCACTCAATTCAACTCCGCATCACTCAACAGGCATCTCTCACGAGCTTACAATTTTGGAAGTGGTGGCTCGTTTGGAGATGGCTATGTTGAAGTATGTAAATATTCCAACTGCATCCTTCTAATCACAAATGATATCCGAACACTTTTTTGCACATGGAAAGATGTTCAAGATGAATAATGCACAAGAATTTAGTGAATTATGATGCTGATGAGTACCTCTCTATGGCAGGTTCTAGCTGCCACACAAACTCCAGGACAGGAAGGAAGGAATTGGTTTCAAGGCACTGCGGATGCTGTAAGACAATTCCACTGGCTTTTCGAGGTATGAATCGTATGATGCTTCTACTTAGTGAGGATAATGTACATAGTATCCGTACAGATGTAAAGACATTCAACTCAATGTATACCTAATTGACATATAAGCATACTCTCCCACAATTTTTTATTTGAGCAAATTGAAAACACGCATTACTATTCATGAGCCTGCAAATGTATGATATTTATGTGAAGAATCTCGTACATGCACAACAGGATCCAATAAGTAAAGATATCGAAGATGTTCTCATTCTATCTGGTGATCACTTGTACAGGATGGACTACATGGACTTTGTTCAAGTAAGCTACAATTGAAAGATTGAGCGTAAAGTTATTGCAGTTCAAGTCTGTTGATTCATAGCATTAAAAGTACATAAGATTTTGTATTGTGCAGAATCACCACCAAAGTGGAGCAGATATTACTTTATCATGTTTACCTATAGATGAAAGGTACATCAATTTATAGCATCATGATAATTATTACCAGTGCTAAAAATAAAAAGTGGTTCTTGTCATCTTGTTCCTGTCAGCAAGCTTAAGTATCACTAATCACTATAAAATGATCCCATGCAGACCATGCCCAAAGTATTAATATTTATGCACAGAATTTGAATACAAATAAGTATGAAGAACATGCTTTCAGAAACTAATCGCATAAGAAAGTTTCTTCGCAACTTGATGCAGGAAAAGGCAGAGAGAATAATAAGATAAAAGGTAGCATAAATATGGAAAGGGTGATTGCATTTTATTTACACAGAAATAAGTCATTCGCATCTAACAATTGAAAGTAAAAGATAAAGAAGCGCAGTAATTAGATCTTAGCAAAGAAAACCATAGATGCTACATTGAAAGCATTTCATGCAATCTTATCTCTTTTCATGATAGCCGTGCCTCAGATTTTGGTTTGATGAAGATTGACAATAAAGGAAGGGTCATCTCATTCAGTGAAAAGCCAAGTAGAAATGAGTTGAAGGCAATGGTAATTGTGGATATAAATACTGTTGGGAAATATTTATAAGTGTTTTGATTCAGATTCCAATACCTCCCCTGAAAAGATGTTATAAGACCAGTACCGAATCTTAGTGTTTTGTCTAAGAACTCATATGTTAGGGAGTTCTAATTTTTCAGGTATACTGAAGGACATCTCCACTGAAGATTTAAGTTATCCCAAAACTGAAGGACCTTCTCCACTGAAGTCTGTTCTGAAGTTTTGAAGTTGAAGTTAGAAGCTATGTCTTTGCCAAACTGAAGTCTAGTACTGAAGATCCATCCTGAAGTTCTCAACTGAAGATCAGTACTGACTGCCCTCACTGAAGTTATCTACTGAAGTCTGCACTGATGCTCCAAACTGAAGTTCCCCACTGAGTGACAACCTAGTCAGTAGGCCCTTCCATTTATAGCAAAAATCTCGGTTAGTTGAACAAGATCTTTCTGCAGACACCTAAAATGGCAAAAAGGACGAAGAATCCAACGGGAAGAATTCAAATCAAAGCTCTGTCTCACAACGGCTATATCCTTGAGAGAGCACTATAAATACCCGATGCTTCAAATACTTCAAGACACCGGTTACCCCTGCTATCAAATTGCTATTGCTATCATCGCTCTCAAGCTTTCAAGCTCTCAGTCCAGAACACTCCAAGCTTTCAGTTCTTAATTCTTAGTGTTCTTAGCAATCATTTGTAACCGAAGAACAATCTTAGCTTTAGATTTAGTTCTAAGCTAGTAGTGATCAGTACAACTGTAAATCCAACCTTCACAATTGATCACTGTAAGATTGTTATCTCTCCATTAAGTTGGAAACCCTCGACTAACATCGAGTACTCGTGGACGTAGGAGTTTTTATCTCCGAACCACGCAAACCATATCCTGTCTCTCTGTCTCATTTAAATTCAGTATTCCATTCTCTTATTTATAACATCAATTGAATATTGATTAAGTGAAAAGAGAAACATTGCATTAAGTTTTCTGAAGCAAACGAGTAAGATTTAAAGCCACCACATTCCGCACACTTAAGATATTAGTCCATCAGTCAAACACTCAGTGTAGACTGAAGGATTCCTATCTCTAAGTCATCTCTCTCACTGAAGTACCTCCCTTCAGTTCAGGAGCACAAAAGTTTTTAATTGTAAAAATTGACTGAGTGTATTCCCCCCCCATACACTCAGTTTCACTCGTTTCGGGACCAACAAATACTTACTCCAGGCAACTTTTTCTAAAATTTGGACAGAAGCAATTACAAAAGTACATTTCAGGCAGTGGACACAAGAGTTCTTGGACTCTCGCAAGAAGAGGCAGAAAAGAAGCCTTACATAGCTTCGATGGGAGTTTAAGTCTTTAAGAAGGAAATACTTCTCAATCCTTTGAGGTAACATTATCAGTAGCAAGTGCAGCATGTAGTATAAAGATATCACAAGATACAAATAACTGTGGTATCAAACATGTGAAACTCAGTACTGTTATTTCGTTCCTTCAGATGGCGTTTTCCAACTGCAAATGATTTTGGATCAGAAATCATACCTGCATCAGCTAAGGAATTCTATATTAAGGTCTTCTAATTTCTTCACCATCAAGAAAACAACTTCACAACTACATAATTCTAAAATCTAAGCTGCAAACTGTGGAAACGTAAAAATATCTGCAGGCTTATCTATTTAACGACTACTGGGAAGATAGTGGGACAATTCGTTCCTTTTTTGAAGCAAATCTAGCCCTTACAGAACATGTAAGGTTCCTGTAGTGATGTTATCATTACTAGCTCTTTTTTGGAAGTAAATAAATATGCACAAAGAGTAGAAAATTTTATGGTTCTTTTGTATATTAATATCGATGTTTTTCTGATGCATTGCTTTATCATTTCAGCCACCAAGATTCAGCTTCTATGATGCTTCAAAGCCAATCTACACATCTAGAAGAAACTTACCCCCGTCAAATATAGATCACAGCAAGGTTATCACAACTTTAGCATGACTAAGACTCTCAAAATTGCATATCATATCACATTCCCAGACCACACCATGGAGATAATTCTCAGTGTCAAGAAGTTTGCTTTTGTTTTGCAGATTGTTGATTCTATTATATCATATGGTAGTTTCTTGACCAATTGGTTAATCGAGCACAGTGTTATTGGTATCCGTTCATGCATAAACTCCAACGCCCACCTAAAGGTTAGCTTTGTGGCAGTGCTCTGTTTCTGAATTTTCAGTATGTTTTCTTTCAAGAAAATCTCCTGAACACCAATGTGGAATACTACAATATACTAAGTGAGTTTTCTAAAAATAAACTCAGCCTAATCCTAGAACCTGGTCCTGTCCTAAAAGTTGGATAGAGATTAATTCAAGCTCTTGATTATCTCTGACTATCGCTAATGACCTCAATTAGACTTGCAGAACACATGGCAGGCATTGTTAGGACGACTCTTCAATTCTCTTCATATTCATGTCAGATAAAGAGAGTCCATAAAAAATGTGAATATATATAGAGAGATAGAGAGGGAAAGAGAGAGTGAGAACAGTAAAGAAAATAAGGGTGGAAGGTGTCTTATGTTATACACACCTAGACCATTGGTGACAGCAAGAGAGGGAAACTGAAAATGCTCAAGAGTTTTATAATTAAATCCAACAGGATAATAAAACGAAGAAAAAAAAGATAAGAAAAAGACATCTACAACATATAACCTATGTCAGATTTTGGTTTGTTTATTCACATATAAAGTGTTGTTCCTTACGCTTTCTGGTTATTACAGGATACGGTGATGCTGGGGGCTGATCTTATGAAGCTGATTCAGAAATTGCATATGCCTTATCACAGGGGAAAGTTCCAATAGGAATTGGAGAGGATACAAGAATCAAGTACATTTTGGCTTCTGCCTATGAGCAAAACTTCCTAACTCTTATTCAAGATATTATTCTGATAATTTTCCATTTGCATATACAGAGAGTGCATAATTGACAAGAATGCTAGAATTGGAAAAAATGTAATCATCGAAAATTCAGAGGTAAGGTTTTCTCAGAATGCTTACCAGCAGCTACTGACATTCTTTATCAAGAACTCACCATATCATGATGATTTGCAGGGTGTACAAGAGGCTGACAGAACTTCAGATGGATTTTACATCCGATCGGGTGTTACCATAATATTGAAAAATGCAGTCATCAAAGATGGAACTGTGATATAATATTTCATCCTTTTTCTCTCTTTTGTAGGGGGTGAATATCCAAAATACTGAGAAATGAGAATCATATGCTTCTGTCACATAAGAAAGAGTTCAAAGTAACTATTCACTCTCCGTTTACATTTTAGCAAAGTAACTATGATGATCTCTCACCATTATTAATAAATCATACCCGTTCAAGATTCCGAACATATTGATCACTAAAGAAATATTTAGCCAAACAAGTAATGCCTCAAATAATTGACATAAGCCTGGCTGTCCGTTTTACATCTGTTTAACTCAATGCAAGCTGAAACTACAGAACATGCTTCCCACATTAGACTTGCTAAGTTGGAGACTTTGATTTACCGTTTAAAAGTGTGAACGATGATATGAACTTGAAAATGTTCAATCATGTGTAGTGTCAATATTACTACAACTGGGACTGGCAAACTGGAGAAAGAACTATTGTCAACATGAATTGAAAAAAATAGCATTGAACATCATGCAGCTGGCCAAAGGTTTAGTGCAAATTGTTCTAGATAACTGAAAGTCGAAAGAACTTGATCCTCACTAATCACTATCCTTGTTTTACAGTCTCTTTTTGAAAGAAATGGATAATATTAAATGAGGAAGAGACAGAAACCCTAAATAACTAGATGCCGAAAAAAGACTACAGTGTGTACACTCTGAGAACATACTACTATTTCTAACAGAACAATTCTTCACATTGGAAATGTAGTTCATTTTCAAATCTCTGCAAGACAAAGCGTTCTTCTGCTGTTATAATGCTGGTCACATAACATTTACTCTCTGAAAAGGGCTTCCTACCTGTTCTTCCGGCCCGATGAAGATAATTAACTGCATCTTTTGGGATATCAAAGTTGTATATATGGGTAGTTTTTGGCAGGTCCACTCCTCTGCCAGCTATATCTGTTGCAACAAGAAGATAACTCCCTGATTGCTTAAGGTCCTAATTTCAAAATGAAGAAACAAACAGTACAGATAGTAGTCAACACAGAGGTTAATCCCGAAAGTTCTTATCCTAGCTGAAGTAATGGATGTACTTACAGTTAAGGATGTGGCTCGCTGGTTAAAATTCATGTCTTCCTCTAACAGAACTAACTCAAGGCTTCCTCCATATGATGGTTTTAGAAACTCAACCAAAAGATCAGTTGGTGGACCATTTCCAGCTTTCTTTGACTTCTCAGACTGCATATCAAGTGCAAGAAGCAATAATAATTCTGTCATTAGCATGGATATATTAAGGACAAAGAGCAATAATCTATATGACTGAAGTCAGCTTTTTACTATTTAGTATTATGAGGAGGAGCTCGAGTAATTTCATGTTGAAGATGAGTAAGGGAATGGCAACACTGAGTTATTTCGAGATGTTCAACCTCAGAAACATGAGCATTGAACTCTACATTATTGGTTTAACCTCAAACAGGCACAGTCATAAAGTATCATTAGTCGCAAAGATGCAATTTTATTTTGATCACTGACCAGAAACATCAGATAACATGATATCCATCTAGGTTTTTCTAGAGGAAAATCTCCTACAGCCATGGTTGCATAACTGGGAAACATGTATCATGCAAAGATGGCTTTTCTTTGGTTTATGCATGGTTGAAATGTTAAACAAAATTCATATTTTAATGATATCAGTCAATTGTGTACTTGAAAAAGTTATGAAAAACTAACATGCTCCCCAACAAATATTATGGCAGATTGAGGTGCATCCAACTGTAACAAATGGATGAGTGTAGCGTACTTCTCTCTGTTACCACATATCTGAATAAAAAACAAGGATGCTAGAATAAGAGAGAGCAACAGGCGACATAGGTTAAAATTATAAGCAGTATAATTCAGATTGATAAATAACAAATAAGTGATGTTATTGATAATAAATTTTCAACAATGCTAGTTATGTTTTCAAATTCCTAGTGCTGAATTTTCTTACCACATATCTGTGATGTAGGCACAAAGGCATTGGCTCAATTGGATTTATATGGACATGTACAACATCAGACTGTCACAATAAACAACGGAATTTTATTACTAGCAGACAATAATACCATAATAGATTATGACTAGGAACGAACTAGTCCAGTTTACTAACCTTGGTCCATTTCTGCTGAATACAATCATATACAAATCGTTTATGCTGAGGAATGGATGCACTAGCAAATATAGTTTGGCGGCTATTGATTGACGAGTAGATTGTCAAAAGCTTCTTTAAAGAGCTCACTTCCTTGGAAGAATTGAACATAAAATCAACCTACACATTAAACAACATATAAACCACAGCACCAAAAATGTTAAGGCATTAAATGTACAGATGGCAGCCTGTGAAAAGTAAGTTATAAAGACCATAAACAAAAAAAAACATTTAGAAACAACTAAAGATATCTCCAAAATTGCTTTAGATATAATTGTTTCCAGAAGTTTATCAGCCAACACAAAGCCGAAATAATGTGGAAAGAAAACTTGGTGATTTTAGCATATAATTTGGTTTGTGAGAGAGAGGATATTAAACAAAGATAAAATTTTGGATACCTCATCAATCACCAACACTCGCAATGCATCCAATTTAAGAATATTCTTGTCAAGCATCTGGCACAGACTCCTCAGAGTAGCAATTACTATAACTGGGGGTTCCACCTGTTAATATGAACTTTTTGTGAGTAGTTAGTGCTGAGAAGTGAGAACATCAGAACAAATGTGACTTCCAGATCACTTGTACGGCATCCATAGGATCCAAAGGTCATCAAAGAAGTTCCAACTCAAGCACATAAGACAACCATGGTTAGTGAAATGTTAATCACCTTTAACCAACTCTTGTGTCTTCTCAGTGTTCCGCCGTCTAAAAGTGCCATGATTGAACATGGCTTCTGTTCATTTTCATGTTGCAGAGCTTTTGCAGCCAAAACACGTGCGACTTTTGTGACCTTTCTCATGGCATGATACAGAATTCAGTTTTCATTATCCAAAACTCATTTCATAAAACTATGATTAGCTCTACATAAAGACACATAAGAAAGAAGCAGTTACCTGCATGCCGAGTTCTCGTGTGGGTACAACGATCACAGCCTGGACAGATGACCTTTTTGCATTGATAACTGAGAATATTAGAAGTAGGTAGGCTAGGGTCTTTCCTGAACCTGTCTAGAGAGCCAAAACCAAAACCAGTAAGTTACTTTTTTTCAGCCTTCGTGTGGGCATGTGGAACGAATGAACTAATTATAACACATTCCTATAATGTTGGAAGATCTAAAATGGACTCTATATACCCAAAAAGGCCTTCCTTCATGTTCTACATATTGTAGCATATTTCATCTATCATATAATCACAAGAAGAATCACCTAAAGCAACATATATACATATGGCTACCTACTGCAAACCTCGCAGATTATCGGAATTAATATAAAAAGACATGTAAATCCATTTGATACATCCACTATTAATACTGCACACACTGCAACATACTTCACATATTAGTAGCTTGTATTCATCAAATAAATAATCTTTTTTCCACAATAAAGCAGAAAAATCAATGACTTGTTAAACCTAGATGCACATCATTTCTGAAAAATGAAATGAATACTACTAAACTTATGCTTTCAAATTCTTCCCGATTATTCTCCATGAAGCAACAAAAAGGGACACTTTACATAGTAATAAGCACTCCAAACCGTAGACCCCAAAAGTAAGCACCTCATAGTCATTGAGATTCTCAACAATCCAAATCCATAAATTTGCAAAATCAAAACAGAACTCGATACGTGTTCACCTGAGCATGCATCACACAATCACGGCCGGAGAATAACACTGGAAGCGCGTCATTCTGTACCGGCGTGGGCACTGTGAAACCAATCTCCTCCACCCTGCAACTTGAAACCAACAAATTTGAGCAATTCATCACAAATAAAGAAACTAAAAAATGCCAATTGAATTGATTAAATTACTGTCAATGCATGAAGCTAAATCAACTCTAGAGATTTTCTTACCGCGAAAAAGAAAATCAAATATGAACCTATCATCAGTTCAGCATCACCTCGAAGTCCCTAAACTTTGCATTTTACACCAAAACATAATCGAAAACAAAAAAAAAGTATCTTGCCTGCGGAGCACGTGATCGGGAACATGACCTTCACAGAGTTGCCGCAGCGTTGAACAAGTATTGCTCGTTTCCATATCCGATTGAGAAATGGAGCTGGGAGAAGCCGAGAGCGAAAGACAGTTCGGCATACGGGTTCTGTGGTAAGAAAACATTGAACGCGTACAGTAAGGGAGCGTGAACGAAGGAGAAAGTAGCTTCATCGAAGGGGTCCATGGTGAGGAGTGAATGTGCGTCGCAGAGGAACACGCCATGAAAATGTAGCTCAGTTCTTCAATGAGGATGGAACGAGAGGAAGTGAAGATAGGCAGTGGATAGAATTACTATTGTGCCCTTTATTTAAGAGTTAGGAGTGATTTATTTTAAATTTTCTAAAAGTGGTTATATTTTTTATTTGATCGTCCTATTATTTTTCTAAAAACAATCAATTTTACTTTTAAAATAGAAATCTTTTGAAACCGCATTTAAGGGAATGAGTATATATATTTTTCGTTTGATTAAATTGATGTTACCAATACAAAAAATAAAGGGAGAAATTAATGTTCCAGAATATAATATCTAAATTAACAATTTTACCATACGAGGTGTGTGATCAGAACTCTAGCGCATGTGCAACAATTTTCAACTACACCCAAAATTCGGAGATCAATTTATATATAAAATGAAGTTGAGATTTGCATAACTTTTAAAGTTGGATCTAATGATTCTAAAATGTACCTAACCCTGCTTAAATAAGTACAAGAATCTAACTATATCGGCCGTCCCACTATTTCCTGATTTATTTTCTTTTAACGCATAGATTAAAAAATAATGTAAAAAATAATAAAGTTGTGGGTTCCACGCATTTTAAAAGTTACTTTTTGCTATTATGAAAAACAAGTCAATTTTAGGAACAACCCAAAAAGAAAAATAAACCGTTTTTAGTGGAACAAATGAAGATGAAGTATATAGTAGATGAAGTATACAGTAGTAACGAAAATGCTCACCCGCCCGCGGTGGACATTTCTTAATGTGCCCGCGGTTGATGTGGCATGCCACGTAGATAAATATTAAAACTTAAATATTTTTTATTAATTATCACTTTCCGACTAGGGTTTATTGGTTAGGGTATAGTTTAATATTATTTAATAAATAATAATAATAAAAATAAAATTAATAAAAAAATGAAAAATATAGTGACTCGTATGATGATGTGTCAATGATGTGGCATTGCCACATCAACCGCGGGCGCATTAAGATGTGCCCACCGCGGGCGGTGGAGCGCTACTCACAGTAGTAATATCAAAAAACAGAAGGAAAAAACATGTAACATAGTAAAGATGTGTAGCTATCCCTGTTTTTTTCTAAGTTACAAAATGCAAATATCATTATCATTTACACTGCATTCTTGAATGGTATGTTCCCTTAAATTTTTAACGAAGTTAGTATAACTGCAAGTTCATCATCAACCACCATATTTTAACCCTCTGCATAAATTCAAGTTCATCATCAATCCCATATTTTTTTTATTTCTCCCATGATTTTTTTTTCTTGTTTCTGAAACATAGTTTCATTATTGTAAAAATTCGGAATGTTGGCAGCCAAGAAGTGGTGGCACAAGCAGGGAGGATGAACAAGTGGAAAACAAAGCGATCCGGTCGTAAAAGTCACACGTCTCACGAACGCCACGTGGCTGCTACTGCTGCGACGAGTGCTCATATGATCATGATCGCAAGGAGATAAAGGCTATCGACGAATTGGGAGCCGTTTTACTTGTTATCGACTTCAATGTTGCAATAATGTGGTGATGTTTAGAATTTTAATACCTAATGTTTAACCTATATAACGATAAAAATATTCGGAAGAATGGAGATTCAAGCTCATGATCTTGTGTTTAACCTATCTCAGTCATTCATTTTCTAAAAATAACACCGACCACATTTTAATTCAAAACTTATAAATTATAGTATTAAATTAAAAATGGTAAATTACTTCTAAACTAGAAATACAAAAGTTACAATCATTAGAAAATCCTAAATTAATTCTAAACTAGAAAGTTCATAAATTATTCCGAGCTCAAATGCTTCATAATATTCTGTATCTTCTTCTTATGAATGGTCAATCATTCTTGACGTTCTCACCATTAATACCTTGCGACTGCTTCTTTGCATGAAACTTGTCGATGCTGCTGTACCAATTCCACTGAAAGAACAAGCCGGCCAGGCGCATAATACCGGCAGTCATCACCTCCACAAATGCAGCTAGGTACGATCTCTGAGGGGATAGGCCAGCCGTGGCAACGCCAAGTAGGAATCCTTCCAAGTTGCATGGAACCATGAACGTGCCCGACTGAATCCCATTGAGAGATTTCTCAGCAACTTCATCGGCTTTCATTGCGCCAGAGGAAGCTGCTATTATACTGGTCAGAGGTGGACGCCTCTTGTTCTCTGCCATCAACATTGAGATATTTCTCAGCAAATTTTTTGGCAATCTATAGTATTTTCCCTATGAGGAACTAGTAAATGGTACAACCACGAAACAAAGCCGAGATGCATGATGTACAAACAAGAAATAACGAGTAAATTATTCATGCCAAGCAATTCCAAGTGAAATCATTAATAAATTTTAGACCTTCTGCGAAACCGGGAGTTTCAGTGTCGGGAGGAAAAATGAGGCTGACATGAATGTTATCGGCTATGACCTCTTGTTGCAGCGCTTCTGCCAAACCTTTGAGGCCAAACTTACTCGCCGAATAAGCTGTATAACCGTAAACTCCAACCTAGAAAATAAACTATGATAAGGTGACAAAAAAAACAGAAATGTTACTAAGTTACTAACTAATAATATTGTTTGGACTGTCAAACAGAAACTAACTTCATAGTCAGCACACATTAATTCCCCATATGATTATTTCATTTTCATCATCGGCATTCTTGAATAGTTTACCAGCAGCACTACATTAAGTATTTATATTTCGAAAAATGCACAATAAATATAGGCAAACTATGATAATCCAAAAATGGAAAGTCGATGCAGAAATCAAGCAAATTCCAATTCAGACAAAGCATTTCAACTAGGAGCTCACAAATTGCCAAACTTACGCAAATCACTTCATCACTTGCACTACATACATTGAATTATAAAGAGAAATGTAAATCTTAGTTTCATTCACACACACACACCCCACATCTGAAACTTGAGATGCATCTAAAGAGCACATTATCTTTTTAAACAGAAAAAACTAATTTGAGAACTGAATTAGGCATTTGAGCTAATTATATTGGTAAAGTATAAGCAATATTAAGCAGTTCAAGTAAGAGTAAGAACATTAACTTACCTTATCTCAAAATCAATAAAGCAAAAGCAGTTACCCAAGAAACATATTTGAGAAAAGCACCAATTGTTTTAGCTTCATCTAAACACATTGTAATTGCTTCTTAAAAATATCAGCTCATCACTTGAACAAGATACATTACACGGCAAAGACCAATTGTAAATCTTAGTTTCACAAACACACACACACACACACGCACCTGAAACATGAGATTCATCGAAGGCCAAGGGTCACATTTTTTTTAGATACTAATTTGATAACTGAATTAGGGAAACGAGCTATGTGATTTAATGCCCAAGATAATAGGTCGCGGGTTCGAGTCCTCCATGACGCAAAAAGTTTTTGAATTAGGGGAACAAGCTAATTTATTGGTAAAAAAAGTAACGTAGGCAAACTTCCTAATTCAGACTAAACAATTCAGCTGGATGTGATGCATAAATTTAATGGACTTCAGCACCAATAGACCCCAAAACAATCCCGCAAGAAACAGATCTAGATTAAAAAAAAAAAAAACTTTGTGTCACAAATCAGTTCATCCCTTGCACTACATACACCGCACAGATCACTTTAAATCTTGGGATTTATCTAGAGAGTAAAGATCACATCTCTTTTACCAAGAAAATCAATTTGATTACTGAATTAGGGAGTTGAGGTAATTGAATAGGTAAAATATGCAAGAAACGCAGGCAAACTATGAAATCAAAAAACGCGATGCCACTTGGATGCATAAATCTACAAAATCCTAATTCAGATTAAGCAATTGAAGTGGGTGTAATAACATCAATAACCAAAAAAATTACCGGAGATACTGATATTAAGAAACAAAAATCAGTTGTTTTAGCTTCACTTTAAACAGTTTATAAATCGCTTGACTTTCAAATGAACTCCACGCATTGCACAGTAAAGAGCAGTCAAGCACAGTAAATCTTAGTTTCACACATACATGAAATATGAGATCTATCTAAAGATGGCACATTTTTGAACATGAAAAACAAATCCAATAACTAAAATTAGAGGATTGAGTTAGTAGTAATTTGTCGGGCTTTACCTGGCCCGCCTGCGACGACATGAGGGCAATGGAAGCGGGCCCTTTCTCGCCCCGATTCCTCTTCATCCCGGGCAAGGCCGCCTTGATCAAGTGGAAGGTCCCCATGAGATTCACATCGATCATAAACTTGATCTCCTCCAGTTTCTGCGTCTCCAGTTCCTGGGGTATGTACACCCCATGGTTGCATACAAGTACGTCGATGGGGCCCGCCTCCTCCACGGCGCGCTCCACGGCGGCGTAGTCCCTGACATCAGCGCTGAGGACCCTAACGTCCCGGCCGGTAGCGAGCTTGATAGAGCGCTGGGCCTCCTCGAGGCGGCCAACGTCACGCGCGAGGAGGGTGACGTCAGCGCCTGCCTGGGCGCATAGGCGAGCTAGGGCAAGGCCGATGCCGCTGGAGCCGCCGCTGATGAAGACGTGACGGTTCTTGATTGGGACGCGAACGGGCTTGGGGCGGGCGATGAGGTAGAGGATGAGGAGGAGACAGAGTGGGAGTAGGAGGAGGAGGAAAGAGAAGTAGACTTCCGCCATTGGTGGAAACCACCCCTCTATTTCAGTGGCAGTAGTAGAATTTCAATGGTGGCAATGACAAAGGGCCACCAGAATAAATTTATAGTTCGATTGCAGCAAAAGTTTGGAATTTGTTGTTACTAAGCAAGAAAAAACCACAACTGAACTGCCGCATAATCCACTCCAGTATCAAAAATAAAGATTCATCCACTCTTTATTTTTAATTTTTTAAATTTACGAGATTTTTCCATTGATATATATATATATATATATCCTCTAGATTTTATAAGGACTTCCCACTTAAAATAAAAAGGTGTAAAAGATAAAAACTATAATGAGTTTACAAACTTAAAAAAATATTTCTTTTACTAAATTTGTAGCTATGGATTCAAATGTAGAGTCGACTATGGTCACCTCTCGAGCATGGAATAATTTAGTTTTAGATTTCAAATTTTATCGACAAATTGTTATTTAATTAGAATGTTATTTCAAGTCGGTCAAACCCAATCAGCATAAAATTTTAATCTGGACATTTTTTGCAAAAAGAAATTCAAAAGTTGGGATTTTATAATAAGAACATGAAGTGGAATGGTTTAAAAATTCAACCTATATTTCAGGCATAACTTGACCACAACTTTGGGTAATTCTATTCATAGTCCTCCATTTACTTCCTATACACCTTTAATTGAAAAGATAAATAGGGTATTAATACTGTACTATCCTTGGCCCCTAAACTAAATTCATATTCCTAGTAAAATAATTTCATCCTTTCTGCATATTAAGATATGTTGGCTAATTTTATTTTTTTTTATTTTTATTTTTTAATTTATGGGACTATATTAAACGTAAGATGGAGCTATGAATTTTGAATAATCAGAAGGTAGCCAGGATTATATACTTGTGAAAATCGAAGCAAAATCTCAATTTCATTGATATATATCAGTTATGAAGTGGGTTCACAAGTACTCTAACATAAGAAAAAAGTAGAGAGTTCCATGAATTCTTCATTACTGTCAACGAAAAGACACATCTACACTATTATGCATCTGGATGAACAATTTTTCAATTCCTCTCAAGATGAAATGGCGAGAGTTAGATGAGAGAATCATGCCCCACCAGCCATATCCATATCCGCAACTCCATCGACCCCCTTGAATGCAACCCGCAGTTTCATCATGCAAGATTGCTTCTTGTCACCCTTGCCTTTCATCCCATTAACATTAATAATATCCTTGGATATGCCACCCATTAGATCAAATAAAGGTTTATCCAGGTAAGGTCGAGTTTCCACTTCTAGAGGTCCCAGCATGTATAGATTTTTTCCCCTGTGGCTGACACTCACTCTAGTCAGGAGCAGCTGAGGGTGATCTTCCAGTTGATCAATGAACTGTTGCGGAACAAGATATATAAACCAGTATGCAACAGCAGTTAGAAATACTGTTATAAACGCAACCTGGACAAGTAGTATGAGTCTTAAAATCGAAGAAAATATGTTGAAGCACCTTTTTTAAAGTGATGGACTTGTCCAACTCGATAAGAACACCAGGACCACAAACAAGGCAATCTGCATCCTTCACAAACTCTGTGACTTTAATATGAAGACCTTCAACTCCATTATACCTGTTAAAAAAATTGCATTTTACATAACTAGGGGAGTAAATAAGTGTTCTATATATATAAATATCATTAAATATAAATAGATTAATCTTATCATAGTTTTGAAAGAATCCCAGATAGAAAACATATTTGGTAAGAATATGCTATTTTATGTAAGCTGCATACTTAATAAGTTAATACTCACTAAGGAAGCACAAGAAAAAAAAAATTAACCCCCTTTGTCCCATTAAACTAGACTCATTTGTTTCCCCAATGAGTCTACTTTAAGGGAAAAGTGACAAATTTAATGGGACGGACAGAGTATAAATTAGTAAAATGTATAAGGAATTATGCTCAACAAAAGTTAGAGATATACGTCAAGTAATTAGACAGTGGTTTGCTGCATCCAGAAACAATTTTCAAGGTCTCTAAAGCACAAGCAGCTGAGATAATAGCATTTGTGGAAGCTATAGCAGGAATAATATTTTTCACCACACCCTGTAAACAAAGCCAACAATATGGTTCTAAGTAAGCAACTGAAACTATTTGAATATAATCTTGCTACACTAGCTGTATAAAATAATCAACCTTTCACTAAAGAAAGACTAGCGAATAATTTGAAAGCTATCACTAGCAAAAAAGAAGTAATAAGATGCATTAGCACCCCAAGAAATTAATGAGCAACATGAAAGCAGCTGAACGGTATAATTCTAAGGAAACTTATGCACCTGTGTCAAAGAATATGTAACTCCAGGAATTCCAAAAAGTTCAGCCCTCTTGACAGCCTTGAGATACGTATAAATAAGGTGAATGGAGAAACAAGATTAGAACAAACTTTAACACATTTCTAACTTGTGAAATGAGAAATAAGACTCTCGTTATTCGTTACCTCTGAATATACCCACTGCATATCTTCAGGATTATCAGGATCAAAACTCTTGCCACCATGGACCTGGAAAGGTCATTATCCTGATGAAAGTGATGAAAAGGCATCATCCAGCAGAAGGCAGGCAATACTTAAAATTATATGTTTACCTCGCCCCATTTAATCAAATGGGCATATTCAATACAATGAGCAGCATTTCTTGGAGTTTCTGCTAATGTACAGAGAGGGAATTTTACTTGCGGGGGAAATAGCCAAATGGTACACTCGAAACATGGAGTTGTTCCTGGAATTATAATCCTGGCGTGGCCCTTGAATCCCTCAGTTCCACCATCCACCATAGGTTTGACAGTTTCTTCTCGAGGATTATCATCAGAGTCGTACTCTATTCAAACAGAAACAAAGAAAAAACATAAGTACGTTAGAATTACAAAAGGCCAATCTATATCCCTAGAACAATTAAAGATAAATAATCTTCAATGCAAGAAAATGGTATCAAATTTTAAAGCGAGCAGCTATCGCTCAGGGTGAAAGTTAGTTTATATAGATAGGGAGTTCAATGTAGCAAAATCAAGTTCACCAAATTCGTTTGAAAGTGTGGTTCTGGTACTTCTGAATAAGATTCAACACAAGACCCGGCTATAAGTAAGGGTTAGTGCTGACAGAAAGCTGCATAGCACCTAGCAAGGGACCTGAATGAATTTGTACTTGCACACAGATAAACATGAAAAAGAAGACTTTTGCTCAGGATTCAAGTTGAAAGGAAATTTGAATCTATAGTCCAATAAAAACGAAGAAATAGACAAAAACTCAAGTATAATAGGAAGAATTTCCATTCCCATGTCCAAGTTTCAGTTACAGTAAGTTTTCAAATATACCATTTATGGTCAACTATGTTTAACTATTAGATATACCCATATCACTCTCGAATTTATATAGAAATAAACAGGACGAGGGGGAGGCTATAGAAGGTAGTGTGGTTAAGTTAAGAACATTTAGACATATGTGTGGCATAAATATAATATCATGCTTTGCCTCAGCAAATCTCTAAGACGCCTCGCTTAAAGTTGGAATGTCAAACCATTAACATAATATATTTTTAATGGATAATCCCAAACTTAAAACATTGTTTATTTACAAGCTCATAATGGACATAACATTCAGACATTTAGGATATTTTTATTTTAACCTAGATCAAAAGTTCAAGAGCTTGCATAGATAATTCTGACATGTTTTCAATTGAGAAAACAACATATATGCAGCATACAACATGAACAACCGATGACAAAGTACAATTTATAAAGGATGATCCAGCAGTGGAACTCAATAAAGCTATTAACCGCTCCCAGGCACTCTTATAGGCAGGCACACATAAACAATTGATAAATAGCATCATTCCCACTAAAGAAATAACGATAAATTTATCATGTCAACCTTTTCAAGGTCCTCTATATTTTGTAGCAAACTTACCTAGAAAGCTACAAGCTACTGAATTTATGTGGCTCCGAGCCTCAATTGAATCGAGCCCAAGGACAATTATGCTGAAATCACTATAAAATTCCAATGGTTTTTCTTCGATGCGACAGAAATGCGGTGTGATATTTACACCATTAACTCTTTCCATGACTCGTTTTGCAGCTACTTCAGCCTTTGGTTTTCCTACATCTTCCAGTCTACATAGAGGATACATATAAGAGACATGCACACTTTCAGCATGACATGAACTATACAGACACAATGTGGATAAAGATCTTGTGAATGGAAACTGATGAAAATTGGGTTGAAACATAAGAAATGGAAATAAATATAATTGTGGCAACTGGCAAACAAAAAATATTGAACTCCCTACATCAGGTCTGGTGACAGTTGATACACAAATTGGAGATTGATATCCAGATGAACTTGACTATGCCTTGGCAGTATGTATTATGTAATTATGGTGTGAAGATCCTTAACAGTAGTGCATTATCATATGTCTAACTCAAAGTACTGAAATCAGTTTCAATATAAGTTTGTGAGTGATATGTAATTAACACATGCATAAATAGGTAAGAAGAATAATGGACTCATAGTTGGGTATTATTCTATTTGTCAAGAGCTAATTCAATCTCAGCTGAACAAATGAACGAGACAATATAACTGTTTTTCAGACGCTCAATGTGAAAATAGCAAGCTCTTATAACCTAAAGCGAGCTAGGAAATACCTTAATCACAGACAGAAAGAAAAAAATCTCCAAACCAAATTTCTATGGCCATTAGAAAATTCCAATCCTGGCCATTAATCAAAGATAACCCAAGAATCATAATTATACGAGATTGTAGTAGATGCAGTTTTTAGATCCTTGTGTCGACTGCAAAATCCATCATCAGGAGTTGGTATTCATCACCTTACTTAGACAAGTAGACAAATCGTACACTACACACTACCCAACAAAATGGATTGATTAACCAAGAAGCACTTATTCAGCAATCGTAACCTAAATTACCAAGAACCTGAAAGAATAACACAGATAATTCACAAGATTTCACTGTCATGCTCGATCAATTATGTTCACTGGTGTAAATATAGGACCAATTGCAGAAACAAGAAGCACCACAAGTACCTGAAGAGGAACTGACGATTGAGGTTCGTGACTTCAATCCGATCCATATCGATTACATCAAGGTTCCGGAACCCAGTTAAGGCCAGGTCCTTGAGCAACTCACAGCCCAGCCCACCTGCCCCCACCACCAACACCTTCACATACTCTTTAATGTCCTCCCTCAGCTGCACAATTGGGAAATTGATCATCAGCAACACTTCAAAAGGACTAAGGAATGACGCACTCCAGCTGTTTGAAGAAAGTAACTCAAACAAAATCAAAGAGAAATCTACTTCCGAGCCGGCTCAATTTCCTCCCGTTAAGATGAAGAACAACCTCAACAATCAAACAAATATTACAATGCTGCAAATTTGTGTTGCAAGCAACACAACACAACACACACACACATAGAGATAGAGAGGGGGAGGTTTTCACTTCTTGTCCGGGCTCGAAGTTCGGGCCAACGAGGTGGCCGGGACGTAGAAGAAGCTTATCGAGGTCTCTTGATCTGCTAGGCTGAGGCACCGCCATTTTCGTTGCAGGCACTAAAAGAATCCTTCTATCACTTCAGCTCTTCGGACGAATTTGTTGAACGAAGGATCTTCAAATACATTCGCACGGTATCCTCTGCAGTTATCTCTTGTACAGTGCGTGCAGTTGCTGAAAGTTTTCTTGTTTGAATTTCGATTTGTTTTTCTTCCTACTTGATGCGACTTTATTTGGCAAAGGCGCTGGTGCTCACATTGGAATTGTTCGGTTAACGTACAATAATACACAAGAGAGAAGTGAATGAAGGGCTTCTCGCGCGGGCAGCTTAAATATCACGCAGGGTGTTGTTGGTAAGAAATCGATAAATTCATTTGTAATACATTATGGGCTACTTTTTCTCCTCTTCTTTAATGGGCCAAGTAATCTTACATTTTCTTAAAGGCCCAGATTCAAGAAGAGATTTACAATTGTTTGCAATTCAAGAAGAGATTTGCACTTGTGCCTTAGTGTCTCTTTATTGATCAAGGTCTTTTTACCTGCTCTAATTGATCATTTGATCACCATTTTCAAACTTGTTTGTTGTGAAGTTAGTAGTCTAGATAATTAAATGACCAATTAGGGCAGTTCAAACACTTTTGGAGAACTATTTTCAGTTAATTGGTGATCAAACGACCAATTAGTGATATGTAATGGGCGATCAAATGGCCAATTAGCTTCGTATGTCTGGGTGTGATTCCTAGGTGGATGCCGGTTTTGTGAAGTTACTTTTAGGAAGTGACCGGTACAAAGGAATGAAAAATGGAATGGAATGAGCATTTCTTACTCCATTTCATTCTTTAGTTTGGTTCCTTTTATGATTAAGAATATACCCGAATGTTCACTCATACATTTAATTTTTTTCAATCTAATTTTTTAGTTTAATTTTGTTCGATTTTATGGACAACAATGAACCATATATCCGAATGTTCACTCATACATTTTTAAATTTTATACTAAAATATTTTTATTTGAATTATTTTGGTCCATAAAAAAACAAAGAAAAAATATAGAAATTCGATAATCAAAAGAACAAAAAAATATGAATAACAAACTTATATGAAATATTAAAAGTATGATTTCGTATTATAATATAAATATGATTTATTCATTCACTTTATTTGTAGCTATCAATTATTATAAGAATGAATTAACAAATTATCATTTCATTCCATGTTTATTCCTTGTACACCTCAAGCATGTGAATGTCTTATCATTTCCATTTCATTATCCCCTTCACTTCATTTCACACTCCATTTCATTCATACCTTATGTTGGGAAATATTTATAATGGTTTTGATTTAGATTCCAAAACCTTCCTTGAAAAATGTATTAAGACCAAAACTGAAATCTGGTTACTAGTCTTGTTTTGGAACTCACCTATTAGGGAGTTCAGTTTACAGGTACACAATCTGAATAACTCAAGACTAAAGATCAAGACCAGTGCTGAAGTTCTCTAGAACTCAGTTTATATACCAAAACTTAAGGATCATGCCACTGAATATGGCCTGAAGGTTTGAAGTTGAAGTTGATTGAAGCAAGAATGCAACGCCAACTAAAGTCATGCACTGAAGTTTCAACTGAAGCCAAGCCCACTACTGAGTCTCACGCTACAACGATAGGCTTTAACACTTCTGGAAAAGATCTCAGTATGTGAAAAAAGATCTCAGTAGGTGAAACATATCTTAGTTGCAGACACAAAAAATGGCAAAAAGGACGACGACTCATGCGGGAAGAATTTCAAATGCTATGAACAAAGCTCTCTCTCACAATAGATATATTCTCGAGAGTGCTCTATATATACTCCGCTGCTTCAAACGCTTCAAACACCGGTTACCAAGCATTCAAACGCACAATCGGTCCAAGTAACCGACCCGCTTCAGACAAATGTATGCATTTCGATTAGGGTCGTATTCTATGGTTACGATTCTACCATATATGTCTTTTTCATTCCGTCGAAAATCGATTTTACGGTATAGACGCTTATGCCCTCCCCCTCTATGCCTTGCGGTAATGATTCCTCTGTCCTCGTTCTTCCAGTCGATCTTCCACTTGTTCTGTCCCAGTTGAGACTCTTCAATCGAACCCGGCTTTGCCTACGAAAAGGACTGATGCTTGGTCCACGCGGGCGAGCCCCGGTGAGTAGCTATCTTCCCGGCATCTACTATCTTTCCCGGCAAAGAACCCTCAAAAATGATGCTTTCGCAGGGCTAGTTAGGTGCCCATTATCTTATCTATTCCGCGGATTCCACTCCGTCCAAAGAAATGGACTTATAACAAAAAATGGTTTACTGAAAGACGTTGGGAAAGCGCTCCCTCCTCAAAGGCTTATGGTAGACCCTTTCGATATGCGCTCTCAAGCTTTCTTCAACACCTAAGCTTTCAGTTTGTATAACACTCTTGTACTCACAGTATATTTTTAATGTGTTCTTAGCGATATCTCTCTGTAACCGAAGAATAGATCTAGCATAGACTTTAGTCTTTTAGCTGGAAGTGATCAGAATTATTTACTCATCAAACCTTCAAAGGTTGATCGCTGTAAGACACCTCTTCATTCATTTGGAAAGCCTCAACTCATATCGAGTCACGTGGACATAGGAGTTTTTATCTCCGAACCACGCAAACCAACTCCTATGTCTTCTCTATTTACTTTCAGTATTTATTCTCTAACACTCTATTGCATAAATTGAATATTGATTAAGTGAAAATTGAAACTTTAAGTTTTCTGACAAACGACCACTTCCGCACGTATACTTAAGATATTAGTCCATCAATCAAACACTAAGTGTAGATTGAAGGATTGCTATATGAAGTTAACAACTCTACTGAAACTACCTCTCTTCAGATTTGAGCTCTCACTGAAAATTTGTTTTATTCCATTTCATCCAACAAATCACCTCCTTAGTTTCAATATATCAAACGCAAGTAAATCTTTATTCGATTATTCATAACGAAAATAAATTCTCTTATTTTGTTACCTATGACTACAATATGAGTGTATTATCTTTGCGGGACTCGACAACAAATAAAGATCATTTGAAGGGTGTTAAAGCAGGGAGGAAGTGATAGTTTGTTATTCTAGTTATAACTGAATTTAACTAATTGGTTGCAACAGTGTTGTTTATGTTCTTCCGTGGATATAAGCTTCAACTGAACCACGTAAATCTCATGTTCATCTTGTTCTTGTTTTTCCAATAATAGTGCAAGAGTGTTATGAGGTTTTCTTCAGCAATTGTGTTGGATCAAAGAGCATGTTTCTACTAATTTAAAGTTTACTTGCATGTAAACTCTATAAAATTAAGTTAATGTTTTCAAGCATTTGATCCAACATATGTACTAATTTAAGATTATTATCTGATTGGTTCTGTTTATGATGCTCTAACTGCATAGGTTGGATCCCAGTCTAATGCTATCATCTCGTGAGTGGTGTTCTTGGATTGATAAATACCTTCAGCTATACAGTATTACTTCTATAACTCGAAGAATTGTTTACTTAACCAAGATGATATTTCTTCAGATAATGATGCACACTACCTCACTAGATGACTTCCACATTGTGTTCAAACGGATTTCGTAGGTTCCCACCTGCAATCTCATGACCATGCAAAATGTCACCATCAGATCCATACATTAGTGAAAGAAACAACCAATAAAACTCCATCACGAAAGCAAATGACTTAACGCAGTCCACGAGCACTCGTGAAGATGTGACAGAAAACTTCATTTGGAGTCATGTCACATAATACAAACATATGATAAGTAATTCAAACACCATAAGCCTCTATAATAGAACTAGAAGCATTAAAGTTAGTTATATTAGGCAAAGAAACAACCAAGAACACTTGACATCTCAGTGCAACTGACTGAAGATAAAACCCTCTGACAAGGGTGCCTTGAGTTCATCATCTCAATTCCTCACTAAAAATTAAAAGAAAAGGGCGAAACACTGTTGTAATGAACTATACATGTAGCTACTGCTACATCTGTGGTGAATTGAATCTTTAGGAAAGTCCCTGTCTCTACTTTCTACTCAAAAACACATGCAATGCAACATTTTGCTAATGGCTTTCAAATATTCGAATCCATGATTCTTGGGAAATCCTATTTACTAACTATACGACATCAACTACCATGTAAACAAATCCAAAGCAATAATAACATTACAGCCACCAAACTCTTATAAACAATACCTGCATCAAATTTATATCCCATAAATGTTCCTACATATGATATCATAATATCGAGAAGCAAATACCAATCGAAATACACAAAAGATTAGCAGTTGGCAAGATCAATATAAAAAATATCAGAATTAGCACAACACATTCTAGGTTGTGACTTGTGAGCTCGAAGGAACAGACCTTGTATTTCTTCCTACGATAATCATCCTCAGCTCTTTCAAACTCACTTCACTAAGCTAATGCATCAAAGTTGATCGTGCTCTGGTTTACACAAAATCTCCAACTAACCCAATTAAAAGGAAATTCATTTTTTTTATAAATAATTAATGAATACCTGCACCTTCTAACCTCTACCATCCCCAGAGTTCCAAAGCAGCCAACAATTACATAGTTATTCTAACCTCACAAGTTCTTAACTTCTACGAAATTCAACAACAGTAGCACAGCTATAATGCAAAGCCAGATTAAATTAAATGTGATAGTTTGTTATTAAATTAAATGTGCAACAACAAATTCACAAATCCTCTAGAATGAAACTACAAACACAAAAGCGCAAGGGAAAAAATTATATAAAGATCACTGCTTATGATCCAAATCCGGGAGGCCACCGGAGAGTGTTGCGTTGTCTGTCGGAAAACTATCATCGAAACTATCTCGCGCCTGAGCGGCGGCAGCGGCTTGAACATCCCGACGCTGCTGCTCCAACTCTGCTTTCTCCAGATAGGGCTTGAAACCGAGTTGTAGAGTCAAATAGCCGAACGCTAGAGTTCCGATCACAACCACTGCCGATCTCATGGCGTTCGCCTTCGCCGTCCCTCCCATTTCCGCCGCTGTCTACTTGCTTCCAGAGTTGCCTGTTTCAATTTTAGAGAACTAAAAGAACGATTTCTGAAAGCGCATTTAAATTTCACTTTCATAATTCATTTGATTGAGCCCATATCAAAGTAGGACTTGAAGGAACTCGAGCCCATAAAGGCCCAAATCCATTTAGTAGGCCTAACAATATAACTTCATCCCTCACTCAATATAATTTCTTTTTCTTGACATCTTAGTAAATATGTCCCATATTAAAAAGAAAATTAATAACTTTTCAAATGTGTCATGGTAAATTAATTGAAAAGAAAAAAAGAAATTATGTTCGCAATTTCTCGATTTAAAAAAATAAAATTATATAATTGAATTTATATCATAGTTGATTGTATTTGAGATATTGTACATATGTTTGAAAAATTTTCATGCTATGAAATTAAAAAATTAGTTAAACATATCTGATATTTTAGGTTAACTATTAATATGATTTGTGATTTTTTTTTCTTTTTCATTTTAGTGATTAACCAAATCGATACAAAATCGAATGGTCAATTTTTTTGTTGTAAATAATCAGTTAACTAATCCGTTCACCCCTGTGACTTGCTAGATCTGGATAGATATATACAAATATATCCCAAATTATATTTTGGTGCAGAATTATCTGTGGTTGTTTGTTCTAACTTGTCTAATTATACAACTCTATCTAAACTATCAGGCTTTATTTCAAAAATACATCCAGATTTATTGGATGCAAGCAATTTATCTCAAACTATATGAATATATTTTTAAGAGAAAGATGCATATTGATATAACCCACAAAGTTTAGATTCGATCATCTATAATCTTTAGTTTTACACACCATTTTGAACATTAAAACGGCTGATAATAGTGATTGGGGTTACATATTATTATTGGAATGTTAGAATTATTTGTGTTCTTGTCGTTTGATATAGAAGTAATTTTGATCAAATTGTAATTTTTAACTTGAGATCAATTTAATTTTTATATTGGTAAATAGATTGAAATTTAAAAGAAACAAAACAAAAACCACAGGTTTTATATTAGACAAATTTGATAAGGTGAAACAGTTTAACAATTGATTTTATTGATTAATAACATAAGAGATGCGATTAAAAAAATGTCGATATTGGAAAAATGACGTGGCTTGAATATATTGCAAAACTGAGTGCGGCCAATGTATTTGTTCTTGCTTTCTACCTTTGAAAATTGAAATGAATGTCCTAGTCTGTGTTTCACATAGAAATTATATCTTGACTAGTACTAGTGATGCTCCCTTATGCACGGGTATAACATTTGTTTAATTATTCTATATATGTTATTTAAAATATTTTATATTAAATTAATATTCGATCAATTTAAATTATAAATTAATAAATTGTAGTAATAGTTTTCTTATAATATAAGAAATATTTTTGATGTATATGAAATTATCACATTAATAATTTGTATTAAGTTATATTGCGCACATCATTCTCTAGTATCCTTTTTCTAAACTAATTTGGATAAGAACTCATCATAAGTTAATTCTCTTGCTTTTGGATATTTTTGTTTGCTTCCATCCAATCCAAAAACTTTTCATAACATTTTTAAATGATCGTAACATTCTCATATTAAATTTGTTTATTTCATATCATATATCAAATTAAAGTTCTTGTCAAGATCTATAATTTAATATGCATATTACATATGGTTACATGAACGAAATTGAAAGATTTTATTTAAATAAAATGATGATGAAACATAAAAAAAGTAATTATATTTAAGTGTATTTACTATTCTAGTGGTTTTATAATAATAAATTGTACTCTTAATAGATTTGTAGGTAGTGGGACATGATGATTGCTGCAAAAATTGCATGAAAGAAAAAATGTGTTAAAATTAAGTATCTTAAATGATTATATTTACACTATTTTAATAATAATTGTTATCTATATATGATTTGGCGCCAAAAAGTAGTTACCAAAACTTCATTTTAATATATTAATATATTTATGCATCAACATTACTTCTCACATAATTAGTAGGCTTTGAAGTGTAATATGATATTATTGTAGCATCTTCTATAAATTTCTCATTTGATTTTTCATTTGCTAAATTAGAAAAAAGATAGATGCTCCACCATTTCCATTTTGAAATGTTTGCTTATTTGGGTGATATGAGCTAGTGGTCTTGAATTCATTGTCACTTTTAAACGTACATATTGCAATGACAACAAACAAATTTTAAGGTACATACATGTAAGTGACAATTCGGTACTGGACTAAAAATCGATTGTTGAGTACCAATTTTTTGGTAAATAAGTCGATAATTGATTCTTAAATTTTGAAAATTACGGGTACCCGAGTAATTGGTATAGAACCGATACTGGATAGGGTACTCAGTTTCATATAGTATTTATTAAAAATAAACTATTATACAAAATATTTACC